>JADLZN010000124.1:0-277500 GCA_018155175.1 Sinocyclocheilus anophthalmus
TGTGTTTAATTAGGGTTTGAGCTAAACTCTGCAGGACGGTGGCCTTCCAGGTATAGATTTGGACACCTCTGCCTTACAAGTTCTGAGGATATCATATGACAAGGGTTGGAAACCAAGAACTGGTTCCATTAAAAAAAAAAAAAAAACTACCAGAACCGAATGACGCTACTGTATCTACAATGGGAAACAGGCTCAACATGTGCAGTCTGATTACAGAGCAAATGACTCTAAGGAGCTGTTTCATTTAATTGAATCAAACACATTGTGCGCAGCCAGTGTAGTCCAATTCCCAATCAAATGTCTCTAGTGAATCGGTTCTTTTTAGTGAATCAAACACATAGCACACAACCAGTACAGTCTGATTTCCAAACAAATTACTCTAGTGAGTCGGGTCTTTTTAGTAAATCAAACATATCGTGCGCACACAGCGCAGTCCAGTTCCCAATAATGTCTCCATTGAGTTGGTTTTTTTTAGTGAATCAAACACGAAGCACGCAGCTAGTATAGTCTGATTCCCAAACAAATGTCTCTAGTGAGTTGTTTTTTAGTGAATCAAATGCGTGAATGCACCAACTGTATTGTAGTGTGATTCCTGAACAAATGACTCTTATGAACCATTTTTTTAATTAACAAAAAACATACAACTTTAAACTAATTGTGAGACTTAAATCAGCATAATCATTAAATTCTTTATGTTTCCTTATGGCCCATCTAATACAATGCGGTATGGTACAGTTTTAGCATTAGGCTGTGATTCCCAACTTTTTTGTCTTATGTACCCCCACAACCCATCAGTAAGGGTTACTTTATCAACACCAAAACAGAAATGTGTTCCTTTTCACAATAATTCATATTATACTGGATAGAATTCAGCATTATAATTTCTATTATAAGCCACTAAAATCTTTTTGTTATCATTATGCTCTTTTTCTTACCGATGCAGTTTCTTGGCCCTGCAGAAAAAGGGATGTATGCATATGGATGCCTCCCTTTGCTGTTCTCTGGCAGAAACCTTTCCGGTCGAAATTCCTCAGGTTCTGGGAAGTAACGTGGGTCCCGGTGAAGAGCATATGGTATGATAACAGCATTCACTCCTTTTGGGACTTTAAACCCATCTGCAAACGAGCAACACAACAACAGCAGTCTTTCAATTATGTTATTCATGTCAGAGAGTTTTAACTGTTAAACAGGATTCAGCACACGCCAAACTATACCGCTGTGTGGGAGACAGAACAAAGCTTTAATAAATAATTGATAAACGCATGTGTTTATTGCGTTTTGCAACACTTTCCATCCTAAAAAGTTGCCGTTTTCCATCCAGCTGCTTTGGCGTGAATAAAAAGCTTAGCTCTGAGTAGAACTAAACACTCAGGTTGCTTCATATTTGCAAATGGGAGATGGAAATAGAAGCTCTGACATCTGCTGTTATGCTGAGATGCAAATAATGAGAGTGGCACAAAAAGTGCAGATCTTTGATCTCGTAGCACTGTTTGGCAAGGTGACAAACTGCTGCCACCTACTGATCTGACAGCTTTCGCAGATGCTGCGTGCAAACAGAGGCACGGAGGGGAAGATCCGCAGACTCTCCTTGATGACACACTCCAGGTAGCGCAGCTTTTTCAGGTCCTCAACCCCCACGTGGCGGTCTGACGAACCTGCCAATCAGAATGCAGGAGACGCAGCTGAGCTCTACAGTAAATGAGGTTGTTAGAAAACATTCACAAGCATCTAGATGCTTTCTTGACTACTGAGCAGAACAAATTGTTTTATTAAGAACACATGGTAGGTAGGCATTACGCTCAATGAAAGACCTATATACCGAACACTTCCTGTAGTTCTGCCTGCACTGCCTTCAGGACCTCAGGATGGGAGCCAATCAGATGTAAAGCCCAGTTCATTGAAGCTGCTGTGGTATCATGACCCTGTCAAAGAGAATGGTTCTTCAAACAATCTTCTGTCTTGACAGAGTTTCCTTTGGTAGTTTTATTTGTACCTCAAACATGAAGGTGTCCACTTCCTCCTGAATGTCATCATGACTCAAATTCTCTCCATCCTCATAAGTAGTTTTTAACAGCATATCTAGGAAGGCCTGTCTTTTCCTCGGCCCCTGGTCAGAATCACTGTCAGGTTCAGAGCTCATGGACTTCGATCTTTCCTTGATGACCTTCAGGAAAACACAGAAAACTCTGTAAGAATGATCTGGAGGCTTGTATTTGACGGCCATCTGTCTTTTTTTTTGGAAAGTGTGTGTGTGATACAGAACAGAAATAAATCACTTAATTTTCCTGAAGCAACCTTATCTTGACACTACATTGTGTGTTATTGTTAAATATAATAATTTTCAAAAAATATTTTTTGTCAATTGAAACAATGCTGAAATAAATTTTAAATATTAAATGAAAAACCTGGCAAGTAAAATCATTTAATTTCTAAAATTACTAAAACTAAACTCAAATAAAAATAAAGCTAAATAGCAACAACAACAAAAAAATATAAATACAAATATTTAAAACTAATAAAAGCACATAACACAATTACTCAAACTAAAATTAATACAGAAAATATAAAAATAAAATCTATAAATATGAACAAATCTACGTAGTTAATTAGGATAAATTGAATAATTTTTTCCTAGTCATCTCAAAGGCAAAAAGTGTCCCAGTGTTTTTATAAATAATAACGCTGATCACTCACACTTGCAGTGAAGGAGTGAAGAATTCTCAGTCTTCTGGAATGTTCTTTGCCTTCCTCTAACATGTTGTAGATCCAATCTGGCCACAGCCATGGTGCTCTCTGTCTCTTGGTGATGATGTCACTCATTCTGCGGGAGGAATATAAACACTGTCAGAGAGAACAACATATCTCTATTTATTAGCAAGAACATATGCTCTACCAATGAAGTACACTACTTACTTATAGACACTTTGCACATACTCAGAGTCAGAATTGCTCTGAGCATAGATCTTCTTTCCCATTGCAGTTTCTGTTGCCAACACACACATCCCATGTATCATCAATAGTTATTATAACTAAACAATAAGCATAAGGCCTTTTACATTAGCATGCATGTACATGCAAACAGCAAAACCCCATATTGTGCTATCACACTATATGGAAAGACTGAATGTACTGTACCACATATGATGTCCAAAGCACATAATGTTATGTAGCTAAAGCAGTTGAATGGCTCTCCGTCTATGTGCTTCTGCATCATTTGAATCAAAATATCGGTTTGTTCATTCATCACCTCTAGGAAGTCAGAGAGGATGGAGAAGTGAAAGGTTGGAGTCAGCATTTTCCGCCGGTTACGCCACTTCTCCCCTGTGCTGTGGGAAGAAAAGTTGGGAAGAGTCAAGTCTGTGACCTCAACATGGCTTCACTACTGTAAAGTGAACATGGAGATAATTTTATATTCAATTTCGGTGTTTCTGGACTCTGCTGCATTTGGACAGATGGTCAGTGACCATCCAGCGTGGCTGATTATAAACTACTGTGCTTTTTATAGACTTTGTTTGCAGTGCTTGATGCAAGCTGCTTTTGAATATGAGATATGAGATCTGCCGGTTTGGCAGGTGGTCCTCTACCGTATGTGAAACAAAGTTTAGTTTGACTTTAAATGTTATGACCTTTGAAGGACAGGATTGCAGCTTTTTTAAGATAACAGAGAGATATAAGACAGCAGTACTCTTAAAACTTGTTAAATATTAAGCGTGGTATCCTTTCTAGCATCACCAGTTGCAAATATAACAATGTTTTTAAACATTATGTTAAAATTCTGGGTATGATGATTATTGTTCTGGACACTCATTTATTCAGGTAAAACAATAAACCTTTAACGTTAATACTGCTCAACATATAAGCATAAAGTAACAATACATAGGAATATTTAACATTTTTTTTTTTAAACATTTGTTTTTCACAAATGATTTTAGATATATTTTTTTAATTAAATGTAAATTTAAAAATATATGTATTTATATATATTTTTGGTGGTTTTCTGAAGCTCAAACACATTGTGCCGACACTAGGCACGATGCACAATGATATGCATTGACTGATTTCCACCTCAAGGAGTGTACAATTTTCTTAGTCTGCCAAATACTGTACAGTCATAAAGATAAAACTCAGGAAAGTAATGTGAAATAAACAAAATAAATAATTATTTTACATACTTTATTTATTTATTTTTAATTTTGGGTTTATGCACCTGCCTTTAACCATGATTTATTTTCCAAACACTCCCCTAATCTACAATTGGTCGAAGAAAGAGATAATCCCGCCCCAAACGCACTCAATTGGTTAAGCCACTATTGCTGTGTCAAGCTGGTCAGATGAAGTCCCAGTGTTTACACATGTTGGGTAAAATTAGTCTATAAATGAATGGCTTGCTTACAGTTTGTCTATTATTAAACTATATTAAGATGGAATAAATTATTTAACTGAATTTACCCTATTCATCTACATAATACTTCTACAAATCATGTATTATGTTAACAGTGTGCATTACAACAGACTGTAAACAGACTGTTTTCATAAAAACTTGTGGTAAACCCACCGTAGGCCTACCTGGTGAGCAGGCCTGTGCCGAGCCAGGGGTGCAGGAACCTGTATGCGAATGACTTGTCTAGGTGTCTAGAATTACTGAGGACCACCTGATGGGAAAACATAGGTTTGAAAAATGAACTGGAAACTGTGAGGAAAATTATACAGAAGTAAATAGAAAGGATCAAAATTCAGTAACAGGCACCTCAATATTCTCTGCGTGATACAAGATCAGAAAGGGGACTGGACCCACCCAAACCTTTGCTAGAGGAAGGTGTCTGTTTTCATTTGTGCCCTCAATAATCTGGTTGAAAAAATCTTCAACAGAAACACACTCAAATTGCAGTGTTGCAAATTGCAAACTCAAATTGCAGTGTTAAATGATCGTTGTTAATTAAGAGTTGATGCTACTCAAAAAGAACAGTCTCTTACCGCCTGCATTGGTTTTAAACTGCAGTGCATTGCCAATGATTGGATAAGCACCCGGCATTCCTGGAATTGGTCTCATTTCGTTCCATTTTCCTATATAATTTTTAAGTGGATGATATGTAGTAGATGCTAAAAGGAGTAAAAGAATGGCTGTGAATATAATCCCCAAGATGTATAATCCAAAAAGGACACCCATTTTGTTTGGATGAAGCTGGCCGCAGCTAATGCTCTGAAAGAAGCGCACCGGCTGCTTCACTGTGAACTTCAGACTTAACTGATTCACTTGCTTAGTACAAACAGAGAGAGAAAAAACACCCTAGGCTGATCAAACAGATGGCGTTTTGATACGTAACTGGGACGCATGCAGGTTATCTGTGGGTAAAGTGCCTCTCGCTAAAACATTAACAGACAGCAGTGCTAATGCAGCAATAGATAATGATCTGGCATATTATTGGTGGATCTTTTGTGCGTCTGTTGTTTGTGTGTGTTGTGGTTTACTGGCACACATTCTGCCATCTTTCTCCCACGGAAGAGCTCTGCCAAGTCTTTTGTTAAAGATAGAAAAGCACCTTTCACTCTGAATAGCCAATGGATTTAATTCTTCAAAATGATATTAAAGTATGATACTTTTTTGATATTATTGTTAAGAAATTCAGGGAACAAACGTCTAATATTCTCTGTTGATCGCTGTGATATATCACTGAACCTTTGCCAAATTATATAACAATTTTATTGCAAATGACTCCACCAAGCAGATAAAAGTCTCAATAAAATTTTACTGAACACAACAGTTTGTTAGAATTGGTATCACCGAAAAATAAATAATTAGGCTATGAATCATTTTTAATCAACCTGTTGGCCGCAGACATCTATTTAAGCAGTAAAAACAAATAAATATTATACTTTACATGATAAATGCATTAACTTACAATAACAAAAGATGTTTGGCATTCATCCTTCATAATTTTATAAAAGGAAATACCGGGGATGCTCCAGATGTTGAGGTCAATGTGAAGTCCATAAACTGTGACTGGACATCAGGTAACAAATTATACATTGAATCACAATCAAGTGATATTATGACAGTGCATATCAGTCAATAGTATTCATTATGTCTGGCTCATTAAGCTCTTTCGTTTAATTACAAAATTAACTACCCTGCTATTGCATGACAGGCTGAAATTTCTTCCTCACATACACTGGAAACCGGCTCAGCTGTTTCCGATGATTCTGGCCACCTGAAAGCAGACGGTATTGATGATTTACTCAGACTTGATGAAATATTTTCATTATGTGAATCTCTTCTCTACCAGGAACGTGCGTTATTGAACACGTTAATTAATCTCCAGTGTCCCAAAAGCTAAATAAATACAATAATTATTTCAAAGAACTGTCATTGCTTATTTTTCTGGATCATTTATTTGTTGATTCTATGCAGTCTATGGAGTATAGACTGCAAAGTTAATTGGTTCAGGCTTTAAAGATAGAATTGTATATTAAGTAAACATAAACAAAGGGCAACTGATTTAAACAATGTGACATTAACTAATAAAATGTTGTTTTTATATTAAATTAAAAATAACAAGCAGTAGCGCATTGACCTGTAGAGCCGAGCAGAGGCATGTTCCCTCCGTCTCCATCAGCGCAGGGTAGACGCCTCCTGCTGGGTGTGACACACTCCAAGAACCCACTAGCTGTAGAGCTGGTGATGCCCATACTGAAGCCTGTCACTCCCATAGTTGTGCTCTCACCTAAGAGACATACAGAAAAAGCTTACACTGTCTTCTTATTTTTCTTATATGACTTATTTTTAGGAAGTAAAAATGTAGAAGGCAAATCCACGGTACTGTATGTTTGTGTTGTTCCTCGTGCCACTGGCCAGATCAGGCACATACTTTGTACAAGTGACCCACCTTTGACAAGTCTTTGACTTGTCCTCATGTTACAGGCAAAATCCATGGGTGTGAAGGACCTTTTCATAGGGGTGTCGGACTACAGAACAAAAACATGGCATGAGTTACGTCTAACAATAGACTCCTCCGTATTTACCTCCTATTTCGAGCACTGTTACTACAGCAGTGTCTGAACCAGGAAAGTATCTATATCACTTCCTTGTCGGAGGTGGTGTCATGTTTCTACGAAGTTGTGTAGAAATGCACTTTTGGTTTTGTTCTGTATTAAACTGCTGGTCACCTATAGCTATAACTGCCTAACATCTGATATCACAATGACTACTCCTGACTGTACGTGTACGTCGTCAAGACTTCTCTTCAATGTATGCATTGTCATCTGCAATGTATGCTGTTTTCATCCACACTACTGTACTGTAATCATAATTGTAGGGTAGATTTACTCTGAATGTGTGAGTAGTATTGGGCCGAGACAGAGACTCCAGCATCAGGGTGGGCTCTCTCAAAGGTGGGAGGTTGTTTACTGTGTGCATGACACTGGTAGCGCCGCCTCTTAGGATCCTTCCTCTGAGCTAAGAAATACAGAGAATGATTACAGCTTTGATTCTGTGCAGACGGAATAGCCAACCATCTTTAAATACACCTTTACTTACACAGATTGTTTTTTGATACTTTGAATTTTCTGTAAAAGGGCAAAGGGCAACCATGTTTACTGTTTCCAAAGTCAAGTCAGCCAGTTTGCCCCTTTCACCCATTTAAAAAACCACTGCTATCTCTGTTTACAGAGATCAAAGTCCACACAGCTAGCTTTTATTTAATGGGATGCTGAAACACCTTTCTGCTTGTGAATTTACACAAACGTTGTGTACAACTGTGGAAAGGTTTCAGATAGTTTTCACCATGATGTCAAATAAATTCAAATTGAATTCAAATGAGATAGCTATGCAAATATTCTTTTTTTTTTTGAGAAAAGCAAATGTTTAATCACTATAATGCATGCTTCTCAAATAACAAAAAATTAAACATTTATGAATTAATATAACCACTCCATCTGTCTGCAAGCACATAATTGTGGAATAACATTAACCATGAAGAACATATGTTCTGTCTTTAAAACCCAACCAGATTAAGTCATCTTTGTAGACAAGATGTTACATAAACATTTGATGCCTACCTAACACATACACTGCTTGAAAATGCAATTTTTTTCAGGTTTTGAAAAGTCATATCTTGATGGTTGGTCAGTGGTCAATTTGGTTTCAATAGAGGTGTGAATGACAAGGTTAACATAGACTTTATCACTTATAACTAGCATAAGGCAGTGGCAAACGTTAAACCCGTCAGATTGTGTTTGTGAAATATGTACTGTATGTTTCATGTATGTACACTACCATATAAAAGTCAGGGGTCAGTCAGATTTGTAATGTATTAATATTTTAATAAGTCTTATGTTCCCCAAGGCTGCATTTATTTAATACAAAAATACAGAAAAAAACAGTAATAATGTTGTGAAATATTATTACAATTAAAAATAAATGTTTTCTATTTGAATATATTTCAAAATTGAATTATTCCTGTGATGGCAAAGCTGAAAATTCATCAACCATTACTTCAGTCTTCAGTGTTACATAATCCTTCAGAAATCATTCTAATATACTGATTTGCTGCTCAAGAACATTTCTAAAAATTAGCAAAATGTTAAAACAGTTGTGCTGCTAAATAATTTTGTTGGAAACTGTGATACATTTTAGGATTCTTTGATAGATAGAAAGTTCAAACGATCAGTATTTATTAGAAATAGACATTTTTAAACAGTGTAAACGTCTTTCAGTTTTATATCAATTCAATGCATCCCTGCTGAATAAAAGTTTTAATTTCTTTAAAAAAAAAAGAAAGAAATCTTACTGACCCCAGACTTTTGAAAGGTAATGTATGTAAGTGTTAATAAAAATAAATAAATCAAGGTGGTGACACATGAATCTCTTCAGAAAAGGCAGATCAATAGTCTGCTGGCCACAGTGATGCCAGTGTGGCTTGTTACCTGCATAAGCCTGGAAATAGGTGCATAGTATTCTTGCTCTTGAGACTCAGACTGTATCTGAGGAAGCCTGTGGCTCTGAACGGCACTTACTGGTGGAGAGGGCAGGCTTTCATTCACAGTGGATCTGCAAGAAACAAACCCAAGAACACATATTTACTCTAATTAGCAGTCTGCATGTATACCCCTGCAGGAGCTCAAGGCTACTTCTGTGATTTTTCAAGTGATGACAAGGTTAAAAGTGTTACAATTAATAAGGTGCAATGCAGCTTGAGGGACCAATTTAACAAGCACTTTTAAAAGAAGTCTGCATTTCAAAAGAATGCCTCGACCTGTTATAACAGGACCCCAGTAGACCTTGCATTCAATAATCTGCAGCCACATATTCTGAAAGAGTTGCATCATGCATAAAGGAGTTGCTGCAACAGAACCTCTCATATCACATTCTTTACGTAAAACTTGTGAGAATAGAAAATGGTGCACGCAGAGGTATAGTTCACCCAAAAGTTTTAAGAGGAACCCAAAAGAAGAAATTACACTTCATGCAGTTACAATGAATGAGGACTAGAGCTTTCAAGCTTCAAAAAGAATATGCTACAAAAGTGTCATAAAAGTGGCCCATATGTTCTGTGCATTACATTCTAGAGCCATATGATAAACAGACCAGGGTCATTAATTACAGCCTCCCCCTCCAAGGAGCTGTTGACCACCTCAACTGGATCAGTGAGTCAGAGAGCTGAACTTAAGAGCTGAATTGGTATGATTTGTTAACAAATCATTCAGACCAGTTTTTGTGAACTGTATGAACTGATTAAAATGCAAATATCTGACTCAAAACAACAATTTGTTCACAATTTGTTAAATTGAGTTGGATAATAACAATTGTCTTCTACAGAGCTGCTTTATAGCTGAATAAAATTTTGTTTCATAAATAATGAAATCTGTAGCATTAACACTCTTAATGAACTGTTATACTGCTGTGGCCCAGTAAAATACTATTGATAAATCCTTATGTGACAATTGGATTGATGTACAGTTTACCGACCTGAGAATCATTTTATTTGATAATATTTCAACAATCATGTCATATGTGTTTTCTATCCGCTGTTTATAATCAGAAATGGTGATGCCAAATTCACAAATAAAACAATCTTTTGATCTAATTGGTCAAATGCATTTGCAGAGCTGAAATGGTTTGAGGCTCAGTTTGATTCATTCATTCAGTTCACATATTTGCAGTGATTTCTCACACCGGAATAGTAACAGGATATTGTATGAGACAGAAATCAAAATGAGCGCTGATTGAGGTGGATATTTACCTATAATCCATTGCACTTGTAAATGTCACTTACAAAGCAGCTCTTTATTACATGCACAGCTTGTGAACAATTCTGTACTGCAGATAGTATGATGTATATCAATTTATATCCAAAACAGTATTTAAAAACAATATAAAAATAAAGGCACACTTGTTGAGTGTCGGCCTGTGCCTCTGTACTGGTAAAAGGCTAGAAAAGCCCCTGTTCATAACTAATGAGCTTTGCAACATTAACACTGTTATTGAATAATGATACTATTTTATTTTTTATAGCTGCTTTACAGCTGAAATCACGTTTCATAATTTAAGTACTTTAAAACATTAGGTTACACTTTCCTTGAAGGGGTGTGCATAAGACTGACATGACACCTTCATAATCATGACATGACAAAGCTGACATTGTTTGAGATGTCTTTGTTATGGGCTATGGTTAGGGTTAAGGGTAGGGGTAGGGTTAGGTTAGTGTTAGGTCAAATAATGTCATATTTGCATTAAAAAATGACATAACTGAGCGAATTACACTTAATAACAGTTGTCATAAACACGCATTAAACCTCCTTCATATTCATGACATGTGTCATGTCATGATTATGAAGGTGCCATGTCAGTCTTATGCACACCCCTTCAAGTAAAGTGTAACCAAACATTAATGCTGTTATTTATTACTGTGAAGCTGCTCTGAAATCTGTATTGTATAAAGCTTTATATAAATGTGAAAAAAATGAAACGAATTAGATATCACTACTTTTTTCATTCACTTTCAAGATCAACTAGGGAGAAGAAATGGTGTGTCAATATTATTAATGAATAATTACTTTAATTTAATTAAGCTCCTCCACACAAAGTTATCATATGGCTTTCAAAACTTGGAACATTGTGCAAAATTCACGTGGACTACTTTTATGACACGTCTATGGCGCTCTTTTGTTATATTGAAGCTTTCCGTTTGTGTTCCACAAACGAAAGAAAGTCATATGGGCTCGGAACAACATGTTCCAGTTGTCACTTTTGGGTGAACAGATACCTATTTAAACTCCTTTAATCATGTGTGCAGAGTTGCAGCTCACAGTCTAGTTCCTCGTAAGATTTGGCTTCCGTTTCCTGTGAGGTTGTGGAACATTCGAACCCTGCCACTGAGTCTGGGGAGTCTGCGCTGGGCTGCGGGTTTCTGTAGGAGTATACCGGACCCTCTCAGAGCCTGAGTCTTCACACACATCAACATGCTCGCTCCATCATCTGGGTCATACCTTAAGAGGAGCCAAGACAGATCAAGTTCAGAAACAAGTCTTCAGTTGTTTTCATACTGATTTATCTGTAGTTAATATATTCCTTAATTCTGTTCCTTATTAAATTGTCTTAAAAAATAGATATAGCAATAGAAAAACAGTTTTTGCAGGGTTAGATTTTGACTTGCCAAACTCCAAAAGACTTACAGGGCTCTCTCACTAAATCCCTGATGTCTTTGTTGCAGTGGCTTTGCTTGGATTGTCATAACACCGTTTAAATTAATCTTGTAGGCACTTGAGACCTGACAGAAGAAATTACACATTCATAACAAAAGGGCAAAGTAACAGGCAGGACTTCATCTTTGCAGCAAAACGCATCATGTTTTGGTAGGTTGTCACCTGTACATTATTGCTGCATGTTGACAGGAATGTGGTTCTGCTGCTGGAACCTCTGGACAACAGAAGATGATGTCCTTTAACTGGGAGTTGAGATGAAGGCGCTTGACTGGAGCTCTCTAATGTCCTCCTCTGCATTGCTCCATCTGATGCCAGAAAGAACATTAGGGATTTAAGAAAATCTCCAACAGTGCACTTAACTTCTGGCAGATTAGCAACTGAATTTCATTTTATTACTCCAAAATGCCATAGAGTAACACAAACAGCCACGGGGACAAACACAGTTCATGCTGATGCCTCAATAATCCTATCATTGTTGAGTTTTTATCATTAATCATTTTTGTTACAATTTTTTAAATTTTTTTTTTACATATTGTTTACAAGCTTACACCCATTTGAAATGCTTTGACAAGGACAATTTTCCTGCGCTGATATATTTCCCATTTACATTGAAGTTGAACATAAAGTTAGTGTGGGCCATATCAAAATGTTCACCTATTTTTATCAAGGTTTCCACAAAAATGTTAAGCAGCTCAACTGTTTTTTACATATATAATAATATTAAATGTTTCTTGAGCAGCAAATCAGCCTTTTAGAATGATTTCTGAAGGATCAATGTGACACGGAAGACTGGAGTAGAGATGCTGAAAATTCAGCTTTGCCATAACAGGAAATAAATTACATTTTTAATATATTAAAATAGAAAACATTTATTTATGTAACAGCGTTTCACAACATAAATTTTACTGCATGTTTGATCACATAAACGCAGCCTTGAGATTTTCAAAACCATAAAATCTTACCAACTCTAATTTTTTAACTGTATTGTACATACATGGTCTAAAAGCTACAAAGCTCAACTTAAGGGGTCTTTAAGTGTGCAAAAGCTGTGTTGTGGTTCTTCACCCACCCAGGATCTAATGATCAAACATGTACTGTTGGCTAATTCTGCTGGTTTAGTTATTCAGTAATTCAGACACACCCGGGAGCTGTTTCTCCCAGTACTTGTGTAAGAGCTCCTCCAGAAGGCCCACCACCTCCCTCCATGTGTCATCAAACAGCTCATCTGCAACTGCATCACGGATGCATGCATGAGGGGAAACTGGGGGGACTCCACCCCTGGGGGCCACGGATGAAGACTTCCTCTGATCCACCTCCTCCTCTTCCCTAAAGTCAAAAGAATTACACAAGTTACAACTAAATATTCCCTTCTGACAGAACGCCTTAAAATGGGTGCTCACTATTAACAGTCCATTTATGGTGAATAAAACTGCTGCAGATAACAGAATGTAATGAGACAGTACAGCATTTGTAGAATTTAGATCACCAGGCAGTGACTGAATGTCTATTGAAGTGCAAAGAAATTTTTTTTGCTTCAATGGAAATCAAATGTAAGGTAGACTGGAGCCAATTTTTTCCACAAAGATTACTGAAACCTCACAGTGACTACAATGTTTGAGTCAAAGATCCAATTATTTGGATTTGTTTATTCACAGATTTGTTCCCCCCCAAACTAAAATGTCAATATTATCCTATTTTAGGGCAAGATGTCACATTCCTAATTCATATATGTTATAAACAATTAAAAATTGTATTATATTTGTAAGATAATAGTTTTATATATCTGCTATATATATTTCCTTGAGCAGTACCAGCTGAAATGTTCAATAGCTTTATGAATAGCTGAAATGAATAGCGTTTTAGAAGCCAAGAATTTTCAAAAATAAATCTATCCCAGTCTTCCTTACAATTACAGTTTGTTCATGAAGCAAAGGCAAAAATGTATGACAAATTTATGGTATGCTTGCTTATTAATCTAGTATATTAAGTATATGAATCTCAGGAAAAAAAAGTTCTAAGCATTTTGAGTAAAAGATAAACTGTGATGTACATTTCTTTTCCATCATAAGCCAGAAACTCCTCTATGCTGCCCTCTGCTTCATACACCTCCTCTTCCTCAGTGAGGTCGAGTGAATGCTCATAGAGACGGGAGCTGGAGCTCCGGACAGACTGCTCACACCAAAGGCCCGGGGCCAGACTGCGGCCTGCTACATACAGCCTGCAGGCAGAGGGAGAGAGAGAGAAATGAGGGAGGAAGCAAATTCTCACCACAGCCAGGCCAGACAGATAAATGCATTGCCTGTGGACACGTTCAGTGCAGTGTCTTCATAACATATTGCATATTTTTAATCAGGTGAGAGGCCTCCTCCTTGAGGGTTGGTTTTATGTGTTATATCAAATGTATAATGTATGATAGGCTTCAGTGCATATTTCAAAACAAGATAAGTGCAGTCAAGTAAAAAGAAAGAGTTAAGCCCAGGAAACAGTCAATAGCGGGAGCCCATTAATCAGGAGATAAAGGACCCCACACATTTTTTGTAAGATAAGAATGACCTTAAAAAGTTCAGGAGTAACTCTAGAGATAAATATAACACTGTGATAAATTATATATAATGACAAGAAATTGTTGAAGAACATTAGTTAAACTTGAACTTGCATCTCTTCCTAAAATCTACATACAGTGCCCTCCACTAATATTAACACCCTTGGTATATATGAGCAAAGGTGGCTGTGGAAATAAATCTTATCTTTATAAATTAAAAATACATTTTATCTTTCATTCAAAAATTGTAACTTATCATTGAAGTAAAACAATTGAAAGTGGGGGGAAACTCACATTATGAAATACATGTTTTTCTCCAATGCATGTTGTTGGTGATGAAACTAAAAAAATAGCTTTTTGGAGGACAGATGGGTTTGGTGCAAACAGGGATAAAAAGTACCCCAGCACACCGGGTTGAAAATATCTGCTGGATCTGGTAATGTTTGGGCCGTTTTTATGCCAGAGGTCCTGGCCATCTTGTCAGCTAATAGTTCATGGATTCATCACATACCAACAGATAAAAAAATTCAACCCTGACTGCTTCTGTTAGAAAATCTTATAAGGGGCCGTGGCGGGATATTCCATTAGCCAATGATCCAAAAACAAACATGCAAATCAATGTGTCAAATGTGTCACTGAGCACAAAATGAAGCTTCTGTCATGGTCGTCCCAGTTCCCTGACCTGAAACATATAGAAAATGATTAGGATGAGCTGAAGAGAAGAGCGCCAACATGGGCTGGGTATCTGGAGAGATTCTGTATGAAGGAATGGTCTCTGATCTCCTGTCAGGTGTTCTTCAAGCTCAGAGCTGTGATCTTGGCAAAAGGACGTTGCAATAATTGGATGCCAATAATTGTGACCAACGTGAATTAGAGAAAAACATTTATTTCATAAAGAGATTTTTCTCCCCCAACAACTTTCCAATTGTTTTACTTTAAAGGATAGGTGAAATTGTTGGAATTTTGAAAGAAGATTCAAAACGAAAAACAATGCAGTGTAAGACATTACATCTTTATTTATTATTAATTTGTAATTATAGGGAATTGATGATTATTAATTATTCAGGTTTTTGCTAGAACTCGGGTCTGAATGTCCCACGTCCACCTGATCCAACCATTCCAAATTTGTTAGTTTTACTTCCAATCAAGGTCGTCCAGCGAGCCAGTGATTCTTGGTATCTTACAACAAATTTAATATGTGTTTTCCTGGCCACAGTCAACACAACTAAGATTATTTGTACGTTCTTAACAGAGGTAATTATTATAAGTAGGCTACGAGTTGAGGTAGCAAGCAAGGATCTTTTGGCATAGGTTTAACCTTAAAATTATCTGAGCCAAGACATTCTTCTTTATAAATGAAACATGAATTTTATTGGCTAATCTAGATTACATAAAAACCTAACTAAAACATACACACAAAGATTCAAGGAAATTAGTTAACGGAGTTGCATGAAGTTTTCAAAGTCCTAACTCGTTTAACGAGTGGTTTTAAATTCAACCTAGGAGAAAAACCAAGCAGAGAATAACTTAATTTTATGTTAACTTAATTCTAAACCAGGTCAGACTGAGTGGAAGATTTGTGCTTACTTGCGTTATTTGGTTGACCAGCTAAAGCAGAGAGTGTTCAGCGCTGAGCGGACTCTCCTGGAATGTCGGTGAGGGATTCCTTCGTGATTGGCTGTGCTTGACGTCGGACTGACGTATGGGTGGACGTCCTTTTGGGGAAACCCCCTCGGAGGAGTTGGTTGCGGTTTGGACAAGAGGCTTGAGTACGTTCGGTTAACGTCTGAGTGTGAAAGAATTTCAAGTCTGCAGATCGCGGGTCTAAACTGAAGTGTTTGAGTTCTTAGATGGTCTCGCTTGTGCAGTGTTACGGCGTGGGGGCGCTTTGTCGCGCCCACCAAGGTGAAAGCGTTCTTTTGAGTGAGAGTGCGAGCCCAGCAGAAGACAACTAAGCCAGAGGCTTTGTGTCCATTTTTAAGCAGGCTGACTTTTGTCCAGCCCACAGGTCATTGTCCAATAGCTGGTGGCATGGTTGCCTGCTGTTGGTGGAGAGTATTTCTGCAAGTTTTAAACATCTTCTGATAACAGTATTATCACCAGAGAATAATACAAAATATAAACTTTTCATTTACACCAATGTTCGGCGAATAAGACAAGCTCTCATCCAAGCTTAAACAGCAGGTATTTTGCATACACAGTAATCATAATCACTAAATGAAAAGTTATAAAGCAACGATTAAGATATCGTGGTTTCAATAACACATCACACACATTTAAGACATAAACATATTATTTGTGAATATAGTTACTCCAATACTTTCAATGATTTTTTAATGATTGTCTGTGTACACTCTGTTTCTTTGTCTGTGACAAAAAGGAAGTAAGGGTTTTGGTCATGCAGGAAAAAAGGTGGTTAACCATGGGATAGTCATGTGGCGTCACGCTGTACATCCTGTGCTGGCCTGAGGGCGTCATTTAGATCTTTTTCCTGTTCTGGACACTAATTCTATGCATCCACGCTCACGAGGCATCCATATGTCGTCAAAAGGCTTTTCAGCTCTGGTACAAAAGGTCTCTGTGGTATCTCTTGATGAGATATTCAACAGCCTCATGATGGGGATCCAGTGGCATCTCCGTGTCCTGTATATGAAATCCCTACAGCAGATTTATTTTCACAGCCACCTTTTCTCATATTTACCAAGGGTGCCACGATTCGGGGAGGCACAGTAAAAAATATATTCCTATGATATTATTATATGTTATATTATCCAAAAGTTGGACGATGCGAAGATTGTAAACAAGTCTATTAGGTCAAAGCTGCATTTGTTTGATCAAAATACAGTAATATCATGAAATATTATATACCATAAACATTTTCTGTTTTAAAATATTTTACATTTTTAAAACTCCTGTGATGCAAAAAAGAATGTTCAGCATCATTACTCCAATCTTCAGTGTCACATGATCCTTCAGAAATCATTCTAATATGCTTTTATGCTATTAATATCAATGTTGAAAACAGTTGTTCTGCTTAATATTTTGTGGAAACTGAGATCCTGAACATTTTTCAGGATTCTTGGATGAATAGAAAGTTCAAAACCATTTATTTGAAATATAAATATTTTGTAACATTATAAATGTCTCTACTGTCACTTTTAGTAAATTTAATGTGTCCTTAAATTTATTTTATGACACCTGACTTGAAGCATTTCATACAAAGATGGTATGAAACACACTGCAAGCAATCAAATATGTTTGCTTGAAAATAAATGTCTGAGGATTCTATTCTTCCCTGACAAGTTTTACAGGCTTTTTCCAACCATCTACACTGGCCCTTAGCCAGACAGACCTCCATCACAGCTCAATGCCCTAAAAGGAGACTCAAGTAAACTCATTAACTCTCAGTGAACAACTATTAAATGGAACCACATATAAATCACAGAAAACTCTGTATACAGTTCAAACAATGAAATGATCCCTGTTGTGAGTTTTTAAATTCTTAAACCGAAGCAACTAATCAATTAAACTGCATATATTTGAGTAAACAGTAAATCTAACCCATGTATTTTTGTTAATTCAACTGTTATTTCATGTTGTTGAGCGGCTTACTCGCTATGGTCTTCTCTTTTGTCCAGACAGGTGGATGTGGAGAAGGAGGAGGTTCTGGCACTGGACTCTCGTCTGCAGATGTACTGAACACCCTCCTGTTTGGGAGGCTCCAATTGATTCCCTAAAATTCTGTGGTCAATGATGAAACACAACAAGACAGTATCAGCTAGCAGGGTTGTGCAAGCTTTAAAAATTAATTGAACATTGTTTTTCAATACTAAATCAATTACTGAATTTGCTGAAATTTATTTGGATTTAAAGTGGATGAAATAAAGCAATATCAAACTTGGGAAGAAACCATAAAGGGGTCCATATGATGTGATTTCAAGTTTTCCTTTCTCTTTGGAGTGTTACAAGCTCTTGGTGCATAAAAAAAAAAGATCTGTAAAGTTGCAAAGACTAAAGTCTCAAACCCAAAGCGATATTCTTTATAAAAGTTAAGACTGGTCCACGCCTCATTTAAACACACCCCCACATGTCTACATCACAATGTGGGAATATTTGCATAACACCACCCAAATGTTCACGTAAAGAAAGAAGGCGTAACTTTATTGTTGCTGCCACCGCCGCCGCCATGTTGTGAAGACGCTGTGTGTTTCGTTGTGAAAGTGAAACGACTTTGTTTGGTCTTTCAAAAGAGGACACGACTAGAAATCAGTGGTTAAGTTGTATTTACAACACTGTTCCAGAACACTTCAACCCAAATATGCTAGATGTGTGCAGAACATTTTATGGAGGACTGTTTTCCTGAATCTGGGAGAGTAGACTACAATGCCAGCTGTTCTGAATCACAGACTGTAAGTACGTTTTCATATGTAAAGCATTTGCCACTGATGATTCAAACGCGAGTTTTGAGCAGTGTAGAGTAGCGCTTGTTGTTTGCCATTTCTCCGATCACAAATATGCTACATTCTACTGACATGAGATTTAATAGATTTACACGCAAGGACCCGACGAATGCAACGCAGATACGTACAGAAGACCCGCTAAGTATTATAATTCCGGTAAGGTGCATGCTTAGCTCATCCTGAGATGCAACAACATTCGCCTCGTCTTCCTAACTGGGTTTTTATGGCCTTTCCTGTCTGTCCGCGCCGGGGAAATTACGCATACAGTATGTTGTTGTATCTCCTTTGAAGGGGCGTACCACTTGTCAGTGTTTTGCACCCACGATCCTGGAGGGACTCCGGCCAAATCACCAACTCATGGATAGCTGGCCCAATCAGCCGCAAACTCTCACCTCTTTCAGACCCGTTCTGAGTTTTGTTAAAAATCGAGCGTTTCACGAAAAGGACGGCGGCACATATGAGGAGAAGCCAACAAAGAAACAATAAGTCACAGCGTGGAAAAATATAATAATGGTTTTTTAACCTTAACCCGCTATTATAAAAACACATTGCATTACACCAAATACACAAAATAATGTTCTTTTTAGCAGCATCATATGACCCCTTTAATTTGTAAACATTATAAAACTAGCAGTGATGGCTTGGCAGTTTCTGTGAAGTAAAAAAGAGGCAGCATTGTGTGATAGTGCTTTTATACAACAATTCAAATTACGTTAATATTGAGTAAGTCACTTGTCAACATCTACTCAGTGTAGAAAACTGCTCAATATTTTTGTGAAAACAGTGATATTTTCCCCCCAGGATTATATGATGAATAGAACTTTTTTATTGAATTTATTGAATTTTGAAATTCTAAATTTACCTAACCCTTTAAGCCACAGAACAGTCAAATTTCTCTCACAAAGGAGCTGTACCTGAGATGGGGGGTATGTCCGTTCCACTCCTCACACTCCTCCTGCAGGGACTCCGAGCGGCTGCTGACTCTCCCCTCATACAGCAGCTCATCCACGGAGTTAAAGAGCTGACGCACACGCTGTGTATTCGCCCGCTCAAACTCCTGCACACAAACCAAACCAAACACTAAACCACTCAGTGCACAAAGCAAAGAATCCCACAGCTGAGGAGGAGATGCATCTAGTGAAGCATTCGAAACATTTAGACACATGCACTAAAAACAGGAACCTGGGAGTCTTTAAAATGATTCACAGAATAATGCCCTGATGTCTCTTATTGATCTAGCATTAGTTACCAGGTGCATATTAATTGTAATAAATTGCAGTGTTGTATGCTATTTAGAAATTCACTGAGAATTCATGTTACTTTCCAATTTAATTGCTGAACTTCAAGTGAAGTAGCACACAGGAACAGAAGTTACTTGATTTAAGTAAAATCTTATATAAATCTATCTATTATATATATATATATATAATATATATATAAATTTAATTTCAAAAAATATAAATTATATTATTAGTTTTTTTTGTTTGAATTACCCATATAACATATTAACCATAAACATATTTCCAAAAACAATAATGATATGCATGTTAATTCTGGCTGGTCACTCGCAGGCCATTTCAGTATGTTTGATATAAATAATATACATAATGTGTAAATAGTACAGTTATTCAATTCCCTTTCCTGTCTTTCCAATTCAGCTTCCTTTGGTGTATGGCCAATTCTTAGTTCTTATGAACTTGAATTAGAAAAGTCATGAAATGAATGGAAGCTGATCCTAAAATTCAGACCAATTTTAATGAAAAGGCTACAAAACATCTGGAAGAAGAACAGAGACATTACATCATATCTCCAGGAGCAGATGGAGCTGTGCTCTGTGGAGAGACCGGGGCCAGTGCCTGGGCTGCCGGAGCGGGAAGGGAGGTGACTCACAGAGGTAGTGCCACCGGCAGAGGACTGACCACATGACGAGACGCTACCAATGAAGAAATGAGGCATTCACGTTGCTCTGAAGACTGTTTACTACTTTCAAAGGTCACTAATACTAACTCAAGTATGTTATACAGCTGAAACCTTACAATAAGGTCTGAGTATTCTAAAATGAAAATAATGATTGTGTTACCTGAGACCACTGTTTGGGACTCTGCTGACACTCCTGGTGAACGGGTCAGGCACTGAGCTTTTGTCAAGTACGTTGAGCAGCTTTTTCCTAATGCATGATACAAGGGAATCAAAATGGAAAAAAGATCCATTTATGTCATGCTCAGAACACAACACATGCTGCAGTGATACATTCAGAGACATTGATGAAACAAAAAGCACAATAAGCATCCAGTGGTTAACCTGCTAAATTCCATCTAAAGCTATATTTTATAATCCTTTAATAATTATTATGAATGCAGCTTTTATAATCTTGTATTATTTTAGAGACTACATGTAATATGTGTATAAAAATGTATTTGTCCCACAGCAGGACCATTTAAAATGTACTAATCAAGGCAAAGAGCTACTGTAATAATTTTGTTATGAAAAACATATCCACGTCCAGGTATCAGGTGGTCACATGATGCTGTCGCCTTCAAGCTTTCACTCGGTCTCAAACTGCCTCTAATTTATCTGACAATTATGTCATGAATAATTTAGACAGTACAAGATCAAAGTACATTATACAGGCATGTTGGGGAGTCACATTTATCCCTATGACAACAAGAAGCTTTATTTGTCAAATTTACACAGTAAAATAGGCAACTGAGAGAATATACATTTATTCAAAATTGTTTTGATTGTTCTAGAATTTGAAGATTTATCGGGTCTTTTAAGATTCATCAGCTTTAGTATCAGTATTTATCAAGGCCTCTGTGAATAAAATGGGTGCTGGTTATAACTGTAACCTACAAAAATACAAAAATATTTCAAAACATTTCATTCTTTAAAACCAAATAACAGCAATGTCAAATCAGATACAATTACAATGGGCTTACTGAAGTTATAACTTGCATAATTAGTACAAGTGACCTTGCTGATTCTCATTCTCAAACTTCCAATAATGCATAATGTTAAAGTTATGATGAGACGTGATTGTTCCTTCTAAAATGCCATAACTTAACAAATAACTTACCCAATTACAATGAGTCCAGTATGTCTGTCACGGCATGCTGCCCTGCAGCTGTCTGGGTAGTGCAAGAGCACAGGAGGTAGGGTGGCCCACCCAAAGCCCAATGCACAGTGCATGGGTGAAATATTCCTCTATGGTATGTATGGTACCAAGCCCAACAACTTAAAAAACAGACAGCTAAATCACATTAACTACAGATCAGCATCAACAAATTTGTACTTCTGTTCTTCAGGGCAACATGATGTACCCTCTTCCCCCCCCCCCCCCGGGTCCTGAACAGAGGTGCCTCGGATCTGTTCCTTCAGCTCCATCAAGGGAGTGTTTGGACACGCTACAGTGGCACAGCACAGGTGCCTGATAGTCCCCACCCTCCCCTGGATGACTCACAGGTGTGCACCTTAGCATCCATCCCATTTTTTCCATCTGGAATAGAACATTTGAAAAATGGTACTAACCCTCAGGCCACCAAAATGAAGAGGAGTGTTTGTGTCTTCATCCAAACAAAATGAGAAAGTTTTTTTTTTATAGCATATATTATTGCCTCCACCAATAGATCCTCTGCAGTGAATGGGTGCCGTCAGAATGAGAGTCCAAACAGCTGATAAAAACAACACAATAATCCACAAGTAATCCACATGACTCCAGTCCATCAATTAAAGTCTTGTGAAGTGAAAAGCTGCAAGTTTATAACTCCATCAAGACATCCATCAAACCATTGATTCTGCATAGCTAAAATATGAATCTTATTCCATAAAGGGCTTTCTCCAGTGAAAAATTCATCTCGTCTGAATCAAAAGAGTAATATACACAGATCAAGCACCGTTTACCAGTGAAAAGAGTTCTAAACAAATACGTCGGAGGATTTTGATGTAAGAGGACAAAGGGGAGCATACCTTTTCACTGGAGGAAGCATTATTTTGGCCAGAAGCAAGGGTTTAAAGTTAAAATGCCTTAATGATGGATTTGTTTCTTACAAATACAAAGATTTTCACTTCACAAGACTTTAACTGATGGACTGGAGTCGTGCAGATTACAGTAACGTTTCAATATCAGATGTTTATCAACTCTCATTCTGACGGCACCCATTCACTGCAGAGGATCCGTTGGTGAGCAAGTGATGTAATGCTAAATTTCTCAAAATCAGTTTTCAATGAAGAAACAAACTCATCTACAACTTGGATGGAGGATTTCCAGCAAATTTTCATTTTGGGGTGAACTATTCTCTTAAAGGATCAGATCAGATAACAAAACTGTGTAATTTGAGGTCAAGAAAGTTGCATACCTATATTGCAATAATGTAGTATTTATACAAAAATTGGCAAAATAGTTTTAGATGGTGCATAGCATGTCACTGTAGGACATGTTCAGTCCCAAAAAGCATTTTGTGTCAAGTACTATTTCTCTAATAGCTATTTCTCTTAAACATTAATAGATAAAGAAGACAACAGGACCTCTCTGTGCACACAGGAGCACAAACTGACACCACAGCTACAGAAGACAAGTAACACAGAGAAAGGGGAAAACTAATTAGCAGCAGGTGAGGGCTTCAATGGTTGGCAGGGGTCAACAAGGAAGCCCAGCATCAGTAGCGGCTCAGGTTTCCCTCACAGAGCAAACAGCACATAATTTCAGCAGGTTGCCCGCCAGGGCCTAATAAAACATGCATGACCAGCATGGCAGCAGAAAGCCTCAGCTGACTGACATGGATTCTTTCTCTTGTCTGCCTTTTAGCAGCAAGCACAACGGGACAGTGATTTCACTCAGTACAAGCCTGTAAAATTTCACACCATTCCAGGGTTCAAATAACATCAAACCTCACTTGTTAAAACAATAATCTTGCTGAACATAATATCAAGTAATATATAAATATTTAAGCTTAGTGTAGCTAGCTTTGTATGTGTGTATGTGAATTGGGTTCTTGATGTTGTATTATCTTTCTATCTATCTATCTATCTATCTATCTATCTATCTATCTATCTATCTATCTATCTAAATTGGAAATGAATGCTTTGTATGATATAAAAGATAATGTTATCTGTAAATTTGATGGTATCTGTGTGGGGAAAAAATCCTCATCAACAATTTGAACTAATGTACTTGTTTTGATTTTTGATGATTTTTATTTTTCATTTTCAGTAATTCAGTAAAACGCGAACACTAGCTGTCACTTAGGCTACCTTCTAGGATATATAAGGATATCGGTATCGCAAATTAAACAAACAATCAAACAATGAAATAAAGTGTTTGCTGAGGAGAAATGCATATGTGCCGTGTAGCTAAAAGACATTTCAATTGCTTAGTGATCTTTCACCATACATTAGATAAAACAGCAAATTATGCTAAACTCTCTTAGCACACAATTACTCTGCTTCACTCACTTAAAGGGATAGTTCACCCAAAAATGAAAATGTGATGTTTATCTGCTTACCCCCAGGGCATCCAAGATGTAGGTGACTTTGTTTCTTCAGTAGAACACAAATGATGATTTTTAAGTCCAGCCGTTGCAGTCTATCAGTCGTATAATGCATGGCAATGGTAACCAAGTCTAGACAGTATTTACATCATTGGTTACCTCTAATACACCACCATGTCCAACTGTCTTTGGGCGCGCGCACGGCATCCGGTGCGTGAGGTGTGTACACGCTCTGGCGTACTACTACAAGAAACTACGCGTGCTCAAAGCAGTTGGACATAGTAGTGTATTAGAGGTAAAAAAAAATGATATAAATACTGTTCGGTTTCTGGCACAAACAAGTTTCGTGTAGTAGGACATCAATGTGTCGTCCGAGACGCACAGGGTTTGAATTCTGGATTTGTCTGTGCATGTCTTGTTTTACATCATAGCCTTTGTTACCATTGCCATGCATTATATGACTGACAGACTGCAACGGTTGTGTTAAAAATCATCATTTGTGTTCTACTGAAGAAACAAAGTTACCTACATCTGGGTTCCTGGGGTAAGCAGATAAACATCAAATTTTCATTTTTGGGTGAACTATTTCTAAGGCCTTGTACATGTCTATTCAGAAGACAGTGCCTGGAAGTCGGCAGTCTTCTTTTTAAACCTGCATCAAAGGAAAGCTACACTTTTGCCTTCAACAATTTACAAAGATCAGCTCTAGTGAGGGACTTCAGTCGTAACTAAATGCTGGTGTAGATTGAGCAATTAGATATGCTCGTGCCAAAGGAAAGACTATACCCTGATTCTATGACATTAGTCTTGTATTAATTAGTTATCAAGTACTGAGCACAATTCAATTAAATATTGAAGATCGAGATCGTGCCACAAAAGAACACAGTTTTGACTGCATTGTAGGTTTTATTTATTGTACACAGCACTAAATAACAGTGTTGCCCCTTATTCCTGAAGTGCATGTGTAGTAGACAACCTTTAGACATGAAAATCCCAAGACATTTCAATTTAAATAACAAGGACATTCTAAACATCCAAAGAATCAACAGGTTATTGTTCTAAAACTCCAGTGTCTGGCATGAAGGTGAAAGAGAAGGCGCTTACTTCAAGCTGTCATCTCTCTCTCGGACCGGACTCATGTTGTCCTGAGCTCTTCTTGTCCTCTTCTTCCATTGAAGTGTTCGCTCCGAGTCTAGCAGAGACTTGCTGAAACCACAGCGATCATGTCTGTCAGGAAAGCCATGCTGGAACTTAGGTCCGTAGCTCGGCTCGATGCGCTCTACGGTCACCTGCATTAATGAACGTGACTGACAGCTTCACCGCGCTGACAACACGAGCTGAGCTCCGCGTACGGACAGAGCAGGTGACCAGCTGTCACTCACGGGCGGGACACGGTCACTGTCTGCCGTTAACATGTCTTAATAGTGCATAGTGCACAGTGCAAATTCTGAGGAAGCTCATTAAGAGTTGGACCCCTCAACGGAAGTCAACACACTAGACTGAGGAGTTCTCAGTAGTAGTGAGTATCTATTGTTTTTCCCACACACACACACACACACACACACCCACACAGGAGGTTTAACCACAGAAAATTAAAAGTTAGTAGGAACACGCGCGCAAAACAAAAAGAGAGAAGACACTCACTAACAAAAGTCGAGAAGGTAACCATGGAAACAGTTTTCATTCTACCCTTACCTAAAAGTAGTATACTTCAAGTTTATTTTAGTAAGTATACTTAAGTAAAGTTCAAGTATATTTTAAGTATACTTTATGTAGTAAGTATACAAATATCAGTGTACTAGTAGTATACTTGTAAGTGTACTATTTCAATACTCATAGGGACTAAATTGGCCCACTTTCTAGTATACTTTTAAGTATACTTTTAAGTATAACAGTAGTAAACTTTGAGTACACAACTAGTTTACATCAAAATGTTTAGTTTGTACTGCAACTATACTAAAAGTGAACTAATAGGCTTACTGATAGTTTACTAATTAAATACTTGTAGTAGCATTTTTAGTACACTAGTGAAGTATGTCTCAGGAACTTATATTTAGTAGTTTTATACTGCAAATAGTACTCGGACCGGTGTCTTGAAAGTGAACTTTACATCATAATCGTCAAGTATACTACTTGTCAACTATTAGGTATTATTTGATATATTTTGTTAATGAATCTCTGAACATACAAAAAATCAAAAGTACAGGGTATCTGCTTGTAAACAAAAACATTTTATTCTAGTTTCATGCATTCATTTTTTAAACACTTGAATGTGGAGAAGTTTCATAACTAAAAAAAGAAGAAATAAACAAAATTTTGAACAAAAAGCTGAAAAAAGACTATGTATTTGGATTCAGAATGATAATCAAAACGTGGATGGAGTCGATCAGCACCCCAAAGCTTGACAGTTATTATTTCCTCTTCATTGGTCGACATTTTATTCCATAACGTTACACCGTTTTGATGCTGTTTTATGTCTGATGATCGCGTTAGAATACATGTGGAAGCATCTGTTGTTTCGGTTTCTTCTTCACTTGTGTTTTTTGGAAATTCTGTACAGAAGATGTGTACTAGCACCCTCTACAGTATAACAATGAAAACACGGATTCTAGGAGCACAATTATAGCTAAAATATATTTAGACTTTTTCTAAGTATAAGTCAAGTATACTTAAATGTCATTAAGTATATTTCTGAGAAGTACATAAAAAATAGACAAAGCATACTTTCCTATTTTTAGTTTAAAAGAAATACTAATAGCACACTTGAATAAACTTATTTCTAGTAAGGGTAGCGCTTTCGGTGAGAAATTCGTCAGAATGATACATAACACAAACAGAAAAACGTAATTGTTTATCTCTTTTTTGTCTCACAAAAACGGCATGCGTATCTCAGAATGTTTTGTTTAAAATGTATTTTTTTAATAAATGTAATGATAGCGTTACGTTAAAGTTGCCGCTTACTACAATTAATGTAATGTAATATTTATTTTCTGAGCGTTGGTATGATCAAACCCATTAAAGACCGTATGACACTTTCAGCTTGCGCTGAGGAAATAAAGAGAAAGTGTATAATCATTCTATAAAATGATTCATTAAATAGAGCGGTATGATCACAAAATCTACACTAAAGCCCCGCAACCTCCCTTCAAAAGTTTTGGGATCAGTAAGATTTTTTATGTATTTTAAAGAGGTTTCTTATGCTCATCAAAGCTGTATTTATTTGATCAAAAATACAGAAAAAACAGAAACATTTTGAAATATTATTGCAATTTAAAATGACAGTTTTCTATTTGAATATATTTTAAAGTTATTGCTGTGATCAAAGCTGAATTTCAGCATCATTACTCAAGTCTTCAATGTCAAATGATCCTTCAGAAATCATTCTAAAATATGCTGATTTATTATCAATGTTAGAAACAGTTTTTGCTGCTGAATATTTGTTTTTGGAACCTTACAAAAAGTTTCTATTTTGAATAAATGCTGTTCTTTTTTAACTTTCTATTCATCAAAGAATGCTGAAAAAAGTATCACAGGTAAAAAAACCAAACAAAAAAAACAAACAGTACCTGTTTACGACACTGATAATATTCAGAAGGATCATGTGACACTGAAGACTGGAGTAATGATGCTGAAAATTCAGCTTTGCGTCACAGGAATACATTATGATTTACAATATATTCACATAAAAACACTTATTTTAAATTGTAATAATATTTCACAATATTACCATTGTTTCTGTATTTTTGATGAGCATAATAGACTTCTTTAAAAAGTAATACAAATCTTACTGATCCCAAACTTTTGAGCGGCAGTGTAAATAATAAACACAACGGATGCAAAATAAACTGAAATATAGCAAGAATACTATCATATAGTTACATTTTGTATGTAGAACACTAGAGGGAGCCATAGAACAGCAAATGCCAGTGTTACATTTAGGTTTGCTCTTAGCACAACTCACATCATAAAAAGCTTTTTAATTTGAACATATTTACAATATATGGAACCAATTAACAACTTCAGTAGCACAAGAGGCTCATTAACCAGTGAAGTCAAACAATTAGGCATATGCCCTGTTATAAAGAGGTGGGTATTTAGGTAATATGTCGTAGAACCTCTTGGGATTTGTTTCATTAGTTTGGCTTCTGTGTAAATTGGTTTTGAGAAAAGAGGACATGTCACAGATGAAAACCTATTTATTGAGATATGTACTTTACTATACTGTACTGTATAAAAATCACATATTTGCCAGTATCAAATGAAGGGTTGATAGTCCATAATTTCTACTTCAGTAATCGAAAGCTTATGAACACAAAATCTGCTGTAAGGGAGCATATCAGTGAATTAAAACTATTATGATTGTTGTTTCAATCACAACAGTTTGAATTCACTGATCTGCAGATTAAATTCCTTTGAGGGCCAACACTGAGCCCATGTGCTTATGGTGCTTCAGTGGCAAGTTTATTTATGAAAAGTGCATATAAATAGTGCAAGAGGATACTGTGTGGTCAGGGTCATCAGGTCGGGGGCTGTGAATCCTAGGAGGTGGAGAGATGAATAGCTGGCGTCGTCTTGGGAGGGCCGGCGATGAGAGGTACTGAAAGGTCATGTTGAAAGTGATACACCCATAACACAAGCCCCCCCGGTCACCCTCCATTCACGCTGTCCTCTCCCTTAAGGTGCCGCCAGGCCTAGCTTTACGTCTTTGTTAAGACTTTTCAGTAGCCAGAGGAGGAATGTCTAGAGTCCACTCAGACCTGACGGATTCACTTTCCATCCTTAAATGTTTTGTTACTGATGACATAAATAGATATGTGTGCTTGTCAAAGACATGGTTTCAAATGCATTTAATACTTCAACATGCTTCAAAGCTTTAACATGCGTTGTAAATTTAATTAACTTAATGTAGAAATATTCTAATATATTTTAAACATCTTTCTATAGTATATAGACTACAGTGCAAAGTTTGAGATCAGTAGGAGTTTTTTTGTTTGTTTGCTTGTTTTGTAAAAACATAATTATTTTATTCAGTTAGGATGCTTTAAATTGATAAAAAAAAAGCAACAATAGACTTTTACATTGTAACATTTTTTTTTATTTCAAATGAATGCTTTTAAATTAAATCCTGAAAAATATATATAATGGTTTCCACAAAAATATTGAGCAGCATGACTGTTTTCGACATTGATAATAATAAGACATGTTCCTTAAGCATCAAATCAGCATATTCGAATAATTTTTGAAATATCATGTGACACTGAAGACTGGAGTAATGATGACAATTCAGCTGTGCATCACAGGAATAGATTATTTAAAATATATTAAAATAGAAAACAGTTATTTTAAATTGTAATAATATTTCATAATATTACTGTTTTTACTGTATTTTGATCAAATAAAAGCAACATAAGAGACTTCTCTCAAAATCATAAAAAATCTTACCGACCTCAAACTAGTAGTGTAGTTTTAGAAGAAAACTGGAGAAAATATGATTCTGTATATTTTTATTATTATTATTACTCTGTGAATCATCATAATATTCTTTGAACATGAAATCGGCACATCACACACGAGGGCTCTTTAAAATACATAATCTAGAAATATACAGTAATAATATAGATAACATGTAAATGTTTAACAACAACAAAAACCTGCACACACCACTTTTCCCATGGTCTGCTAGCATAACTAACATAATTTGTCTATTATTATGATTAGATTGTGAGTTACTGCAACTACGGAATCCTGTTGAGAACATTATATTCAGCTGCAGTTTTTCCCTTTCCTTCTTCCTTTCTTACTTCAAGAACATCCCTTTCTTACTCCATATCTACTATGGTAAATCACTACTATACTTTTACCACCTAAACAACATTTCCCAGCTTTTAACATTCTCTAACCTCAGTTAAACTAATACCCTACCAAACACTGTGTGAATCTCCTTGTCCAGGCTTTTGAAACAAAAATAAACTGCACCAGAAATAATCTTGCATGATAATAGAGCAGGTATTTATGCAAAAGTGTCTGAAGCAAAAGCTGGGTAAAATGGATTACTGCAGCCAGTAGCCACTGAGCAGCTCACCAGCAGCACTAATAACCTGTCCCCATAATATTCAGTCATTCCCATCTGCTTTGATTTAATGCCTATTAGCCAGCCTCCTCCATAGTCTCTGAGCTCTGATTGGTCCACTTATGTGCTAAGTCCAGGCAGCTTATAGTATTTGTAAAACGTGAGACACAAAGAACGCTTGTTCCTTTGCTGGAAGCCATGTGCGCGTGTGTGTTTGCTTGGAGGATGTAAACCCATACGGTACCTTTCAGAGCAGGTTCATCATCACAGAGGGTCTCCATCCTGTGGGCGGTTAAACACAAAGAGGGTCAGTCTGGCATTTGAGAGGAAAGAAAAGATCACAAGCAGGAGATCTGAACTGGATAGCAGGCACTACAGAAGAGGACCTGGAGTCTGGACTGAAACAAGAACTGACTGACATACGTGTTTCGGATAACAGCTGGGGATGATATGATCTGTCATGTGGAGGACGCAGAGGCCGATGAGCTTATCGATGAGCTTGTGCTTCTGTCTGTGAAAGAACCAAGACACACATCCAACACCACTGCCAAGCGGAGCCAAAATGCCTTCATTTAAAGGTAATGTGTCTTTTTGCTTTACGCAACATTCTTTTCTATTTATACTGAATGGGAAAAAGACACAGCAATGAATGTTATTGTAATATTTGCCATTGTAACAGATTATATAGCATTGCTACTGCTTAAATTTTGAATCTATGTGCAAGCATGTATGTACATGAGTTTCTTTATTGACACAAAGTTGCGCTACTAAATAGGACAGATTCTTTATAACAGTACGACTTAGAGTTGCATTTATCCCAGTACCCCGCTCAGCTTCAAGCTCTTTAAACAGCTTATGAGGCTTGTTGCCTTCTGGAAAGGCATGCAACAACGTGGAACATTGATGTTGAATCTTTGCTGACAGGCAGCATACTCTAATACAGTACATGGAAGTCATTACATAACATCATGTCCACTCTGGGCATAAGTTTACACTTTTTGATACATTATTTGAGTCTTTGGAACCAATGAATGATATCTAAAACTCAATCTCATATCTTTGAGATATATTAAACTGACAATTGACAAGATTATAAAGAGTAGTTAATACTTGCATTCAAATGCAAACGTCTTTGATGGTTGTTCTGACAGTCCTATAATAGGAGCTTTATGCACTATTTAGTTACACAGTGAGTTTCTCTGGTAACTAAGACACATCTTTGTGTTAAACGTCTAGAAGGGGAGAAACAATTCTAGGCCTCTGGCACTCACTCTAAGACCATGCCACTCGTCTGGTGCCAGGACACTGCTGCTAACAAAGTCAACCGGAGGTTACTGTCATAGGGCAGCGTAATTTAGTCACTGTATCTCTTACTCTGATTCTATGTGATCAGAGATACTGTAAGTTATAATCAACCATGGGAATTTATTATTATTTTGCTTTAGTTTTTTTCCCCCATTTTCAATTTCATATTTTTAGTCATTTTGTTGTTTTGTCATTTTTATTGTTTTTTCCCCAGTTTTCATTTTAATTGTATTTAAAGTATTAGTAATTTTGTTGTGCATTTTGTCTTTTTTTTGGGTAACATTTTATTTTAAGGTGTCCTTGTTACACACATGCACTTACTATTATAATAACAATTAATTATGCATAATTGCATGCAAGTAACCCTAAGCCAAACCCTAATCCTAACCCTAACCATATTGTAAGTACATGTAGTTAATTAATATTATTCAGTACTTATATGTATAATTACTCTGTAACAAGAACACCTTAAAATAAAGTCTAACCCTTTTTTTCCTTAGCTTTATTTTTATTTTAGTACGCCAAGTTATACTAATTTCTTTTCAGTTAGCCTACTCTATACAGCATTCCTCTCATAGAGCACAGACTAGTTAGTACACAGGTTTTATTTTGTTCACAACAGGACATAATTTATCAGACTGAGGAGCAATCCAATAACCTGATTATTCAGACCCGCTGTGCTGATTAAATCTTATTTAACATCTACCTCAAGACGTGGGGTCCAAAAGTCTCAGACATCGAGAAATTCAGAGATTTTTCTTAACCCTGGAAATAAACAGAAAGTTAAAAAATATTTAAATATCAAAGAAAGGTTATGATGTAAAACGAGTAAGAAATATGTAACATTCTGGTTCACTAATGTAACACTGATCATGTGAATCTTTGCACATACAGAAGTTTTTGCTTCCACTGAAGCTCAAGGTGCTTTTTGTGCTATTTTCAGATTTTCAGATTTTATGATTATGAGGTTGTACAACACAAACAAACAAAAAAAAAACAAGAAACTTTGAAATTCACTTTATTTTCAGTTTAACTTTTCACTTAAATTATTCTACAATTTGTCATGAAAAAACATAATGAATTGGGAGTGGAAAAAGCAAAACATGAGCATTTTTACTAGTAGTCTCTGACTTTAACAGCGTCAAACCATATCAACCATTTTTTAATCAGTTAATTCCCTTTATCCCTTTTTTTCTCCTTGAGTAAGACTTTTGTTGTTAGCGCTTACTTACAGCATTACCGGCACTTCACACTGACTCCATTATGTGTGAGAAGCTCATGGTTTGCACTCATCTGTAACTCAGCAATTGTTGACAGGAATACACCTAAAAACAATCTTTCTTTTTTTTGTTTGGAGAAAATGCACTATAAAGAAAGCTACAATTCAGTGGTATGTGCAGCAGCAACGTGTCAGTGAAACCCAAGAACGGCATGGTATTCGGTTACAGGAGATTTCACTGGTTTTAGTTTCCTGTGAACTCCAGGCCTTGGTGGGGTTTGTCGGTATTGTGTATAGGTGTGTAGGCAGGAATGACCTGCTTTTCCCAGCCTGTGGCTCCAGACTAGTCCTTCACCTCTCTAGAGTCATTGTGTAGGGCCAGATTCTAATTGCAGCCCGAGTGGGTGTGTGAGCAGAGCAACAAAGGAAGAGCAACATGGAAGCCTCTGTAAGGTGGATCCAGAGGATGCTCTGTCCGCAGGTAAAACTATCCTTTTGGGGCTCCCGTAGCAATCACAGAGCTCTGTGGAAGGGGGAAGGGGGTCACTTCTTACACCCTGAACAGGGACGCTTTATTCACTATACCGTCTCAAAAACAATGGAAGGAGCTCTGCTAAATATGTCAGCTGATAAGCCGTTGTCAGTATCTTGTAAAAGAAGTTTTTACTTTAGTATTGGGGTCATGTTTGTGAGAGTTATCCTCATGAGGAAGATTCACAAAAGAATTACAAGATCGATTAGAAATTCCTAAAGCATCCTCTGGGAAGTTTCGCCGTCTCGCTGCCACAAAGTCTTGTTATTCCACACCTACAGGCTACTGTATTGAGTATTTATGTCAGTCGGATGGCACTGCTGTCGTTAAATAGATTTTTTTTAATAATCCACTGACAAGATGTACAATGCAGGCACATAATGGCATTTTTATAGGCGTGAGGTTATTAGATTCAGCTCAGGCCTAAAAATGAGGTGATAAAAATAGAATTTCCCCAGGGTCAACTTAGTCCTTCAGTGAGAGTGAAACCTCAAAGTATGATAAAAACGAATAGTCAGCAGGCTATCAATGCAAAATAAACCACTAAAGGGTGATCAGGACTCTGATGCAAAGCTGAGGGGTCTTGTATCATCCTGAAAGGGTTTATTTCGCAAAAATGACCTGCTGACTTACTGTAATAAATAAGTAAACTTTATTTGGTTATTCACCAAATAAATTAGCAATATGAAATATTAATTTGAGTAAAATTATTTTAGTATGTGCAAAGAGACTGCAGAGTAATAAAAGAGATTAAACAACATTTTTGTTGTGGAGCGACTACAGTTTTTTAAAATTGGTCTACTACTACATATAAACTTCCAGTAGGGGGCAATATCAGTTCCCTCAAAATCCCAGTATGTATGTTTCTGGCCTAAGGGGGTAGAGGAAATAGATGGGATGTCCACTTATCTCTGCTCTCAGTTCCTCTATTAGCGGATCACATTAAAAAGGCTAATTCTGTCATAAATAAGCTCTGTGTGCATCGACAAATCAGTCCTGCAGCTACATATTTTGGGAATATTGTTGCTACTGTGCATTGTATATTACAATGCTCACACATTATGTTCAGTGAATAATATAATATAATATAATATATAATATAGCTTATAAACCCTAAAAAGAAATCAAACATTTCCATGTGAAAAAGATTAACATAAGTGGAATGTTAGCAATCCTTTTAAGTTTAAAGCTGAATCAAGTCACTGAGTCTTGAAATGACTGTGAAATGGTACACACTGTGCATTGAGAGAGAAGGTAAAACTTCAGGATGGATTGTTAGCAAGCGGTATATAATCATATACAGCTCTGTTATTATATGCTGAGGCTAATAGCACTTATCCATTGGTATAGTCAACACTGTGCTATCTGAAATGAAGCATTACTGATGATCTTCCTCTCAGGTTTTCTATCAGACCCTGTCTGGTCTTTTGAAGGTGACAAAGTGCAAAGCGTAGTGGTAGTTGACGGTTACATTTAGATGTGTGAGTGAATGTCTGACAGGCTCAAGCAACTCTAGCAGGGACAAGGAAACTCCCAAAATGGTACTTGATGAAATATGTGGCATGTCTGCAGGGTGACCTGCTTAATGCGATCAGAGTAACAGAAGGGAATGGAGGTATCAGATTAATTCCTATTGATGTATTGGTTCATTCACACCTGTTTGACCTATTTTACAAAACAATGAACAATACCGAAGATGTGATTTAGACCAATTCATAACTGGAACTAGAGGCACAGTCCACCAAAAAAGAAAAAGAAAATCATTTACTCGCCCTCATGTCATTCCAGACCTGTATAACAGAACAGAAGATATTTCGAAAAAAGTATGTGGCATATGTATTGCATATGTAGTCTAGCATAACCAAATGTTTTACTTTCTGTCCACATTGCAGATTATTCTGGGGTGTGTTTTCTGAATGCAACTATGGTCGCAAGTTCCGTCGTTGCTAATAGAATCCAATGCAACTAATGACCATAATTAGCTAACGATGGTTTTGGGAAACACACCCCTGGCCAATAGCCAGTGCTAGGCAATAACTAAGTACATACAATCTGTATTTCGTAATCAGATTCCAAAAATTAAGTACTCGTAATTAGATAAAATTTTAAAATGCTGATAATAAGATTATTGTTACTTTTTAAGGATTCATGGTAATCACACAATGGCGGTAAATTATTCATAATTTGCCGTTTTTGTTGTTGTTGTTGTTTTTTTCACAAACCCCCGGTTTGGTAAATTCTGCTGAAATGTAATCTTTCTCTGTTATTTATTTATTTTAAATCAATATGGTACACAATAATCACATTCATTCTATGTGCTAAAGGTCAATAGCAATCTAAAAGTAATCAAAAAGTAGTCCGACTACATTACCTAATGTGTAATCCAGATGTTACTAACTAAAACTATGTTACCCTTTTGAATATACACTGTAAAAAAAATCCGTAAAATTTACGGTAAAAAAACGGCAGCTGTGCTTGTCGGAATTTTACCGTAAAAACTACGGTAGCAAAGTTTTAGGTTTTACGGTTTTAACTTAAATTTACAGGTAAATACCGTAATTTCATTAACTGACAAAATACCAACCTATTGAAGTACTGAAATCTGTTTTGTACCTTTGTAATACACTGATAACCACCAAATCCAGGAGGTGATGAGAAAGTCACATGATGAACCAAAGCCCATCACAAGCAGCTTTTAAATAATAACATATATAGAAGGTGCACAGTGTCATTCACACAAACACCAAACACCATCATAGTAACACACATGAAACTGAAATAATGCAATAAACATTCATTTAACAACATTAGGTGTAACACACAACCCTAATATACAAAACTGATAAGAAAAAAACTAAGAAGAAACAGTTATTTCAACAAAAAAACATCAAATTTGAAATGTAACGCAGGGAATTCTGGGAATGTCAATTTACGGTTATTCACTGTAAATTAAAAAGGTCTTTTTCACTTCCAAAAACGGTATACTACCGTAAAATTAATGTCCAATGTATATAGTAGGGGAATTTACCGTTAACCATTTAACAGGTTTTTACTGTAGCATTTTGTTAAATTCACGGCCATTTTTTACAGTGTAGCAGCACATCTTCCCATGAGCAGTGATTTGGCAATACTCACAACAGCAAAAGATCCCAGACAAATCCATAGATGTGCACTAAAAGTGGAAGATTTAAGTGATGGTTTCGTTTGCTTTGCTTAAAAATAATGGTAATTTTCTTTCACAAAAGTCAAACCACTGTCATCAACAGAAAATGTAATACAATTACGAGAGGCATTGTCACTTTAATGAATGATCCATTGTCGTTTCCACAATGAGCTTCCTCTGAACATCATCACACAGAGTGGATACCTCCAGGAACACATTCCTCAGTAAATATCCACCACACTACTCACTACCATCACTACTACACCATCCCATGATAAAGCATGCTCTCTGTTGGCTGTTACTATGACTACCAGGATCTTCTCCAAACCAATGAGAGCCCTTCACTTCTGTCGACCCAAAACAAGTGCACTGAGAGGGGGGTCGTCTCATCCCTGATCCGCGTTATCAATCTCTCGAGTCAAGAAGGCGCGTCTGAATTCTGAATATTGTGTCCGGGCAGCCATAGCGCTCTTTGAGAAGGATAATAATAACCGACTTGCCGTCGCGCTGTTGTTGCTGAGAAGCTGCGCGAGGGAAATAGCGCGAGAATGGATTCATGTTTCTGATGCAAACACACGTGTGTGCTTTCACTTAACGGAATAATAATTAATGAGGGGATTTAAACCGCGTTTGTTGAGTCTACCGGATCGCACAACACATGGGAGGTAAGTACTTAAGGAACATTTTGCATTTATTTAATTTTACCCTTTGCATTAGACGTTTGCGTTAAAAAATGCATTTTGCGTTATTGCATAATATAGTTGGCTCTGAATTAAACAGCATATACTATATGGCATTTTGTATTTAACATCATGCGCTATAAAATTATTTCGTATTGAAAAATGCACTATAAAATTGGATTAAACATCACACAGTATGAACTATTTTTTTTTTTATTTACCAAATGTGCCGATTTAAAAAGCTTAGTATTGCTGCACGTGAGCTGTACTCGGTTAGGTTCGCCATGCTGTTGGATTCTCTCACACCTATGAAACTGTCAAGCTCGTACAGTACAGTATCACGTGAGAGCAGGTACATATGAGATGCAGGAGACTGTAAGGAAGTATCATAGAGCGACATAGAGACAGAACTACGTCAGCACAAAGTGCTTTGCACACAGATGTCTGTTGCGAGGTACCTGGTGTAAATGAAGTATTTCATGATTAAAGGAGCCAGGGCCTTGCGAGTACCTCCACTGGAGCTTTAAATGATCCCTCGGTCAATGGTTGCTGTGCAGCTGTCATTAATGTGCTCTGAAGTGCTTGAGCAGTCGCAAGGTCAAGGAGGTCATTATTCACCAAATGTGTGCACAGATGTGCACTACGTCATAGACTAGGTGGGCTACATAATAATAGTCTTCTTTATTAAAAGAGCATATGATATTGTGCCATTTTTTTCATAGAATAAAAATCCTTATTTGTCATATCTGGAATTCACAAGTTCTACCATTGTCTTTTTTTGGAAGACACCAATTTTATTATTATTTATGGCTATGAAAAGTTGGGTTAAAGGGGTCATATGATGCGATTTCAAGTTTTCCTTTCTCTTTGGAGTGTTACAAGCTGATTGTGCATAGATAAGACCTGTAAAGTTGCAAAGACTAACGTCTCAAAACCAAAGATATATTCTTTATCAAAGTTAAGACTCTGCCACGCCCCCCCTAAAACGGCTCGTTCTAACTCGCCCCCACATGTCTACCTCACTATGTGGAAATATTTGCATAATACCGCCCAAATGTGCACGCAAAGAAAGGCGGCGTGGTTTCAGTAACGGCAGTTAGTGTTAAAGCAGTCATGTCAGGGAGACGCTGTGTGTTTCTAGGCGAAAGCAAAAGCACTTTATTTGGCCTTCCGAAAGTAGATGCATTTAGGAATCTTTAAGATTACTTACAACAGAACAGCAATGCATTTTATGGACGACCGTTTCGTGAACCTAGGAGAGGAGGTAATTCTGACTTTTGCTATGACAATCTGGCACTTCTGAAACAGCTACTGTTTTGTTACTAGTTTAAGTATGTGTGTGTGTGTGCTTGTGTGCGCAAGAGTGTGAGAGAGAGAGAGACACACACACACATCACAGTGGAGTCAGCTGTCTTAACCGTGGCTTGTGTACTGCAAACACATACCAGCTTCATCACTGTGTCTGTCACGCAACTCTGTTCCCCTTTCGGGCTCTGTCTTCACATTTATTTTGAAAGATGAAGCTTGCGAGTCGCGATTATGGTAAGGGGCGTTACATTTCCGACGAGTGCTTGCGGTGTTCGGCCAATCACAATGCACTGGGTCAGCTGGCCAATCAGAGCAGACTGCGCTTGTGGAAGGAGGGACTTTGTAGAAAACTAAGCGTTTTGAGAGAGAGCGCGGGGCATAGAGGACCTACAATAATTTTGTACAGTATTTGAAAAAGAATGTGTGTTTTGAACATTAAAGCATGTCAACATATTCTGTTACACCAAATACACAAAATAATGATCTTTAAAAAAGCCTCATATGACCCCTTTAAGGCCGAGTTGGTCTACTGCTACTGTGAAGGTCATGACAAAGGCATTAACACTTAATTATTGAAATATTTTAACATGATTGCCATGATTTGTCCTTGCAAAAAAGAATTACGCTTTAGCATAATTTTGAAAGGAGTACTTAAAAAAAATAGACTTAAATGCAAACTGAATGTTTTTTTTGGACACTTCATTGCATGCTATTTGCAATTAAATCGCAATGTATTACAGTTTAAATTGATATGAAATGCAGTTAGTTGAACTAGTCAGCTAATGTAAAAAAAGTGTCAAAAAAGTACTTTTAAGTAGAACTTTAGTTACTTTTTATATGCAAATAAATAAATAAAAATAATTACTTATATTGTCTGCTGAAATATGGTTAAAGTGTACTGAGGAATATACAATAAACATTTATGGTAAAAACATATATATTTACTTAAGAATGTTAAGAACATTAAATCAAACATTTCCAGGATATTAAGGATATTACCGTAATTGGCCCGAATATAAGACGACCACCCTTTTCCCAGATGTACCTTTTGGGAAAAGGTCCAAATCTTGTTTTTTATCAGTAAAACACATTTTGTCTTCAATTATTTCATATTGCATATTTTTCCCATTTAAATTTTTGTTTTGAAAGTATGGTAAAAACATTTAAAAAATATACACTTTTTGATATACCATAAAAAAAAAAAACATGAGGACATTTAGGCTATCCATCTAATAGTAGCCTACCGAAATCTTATTAACAGTAGAAGTTAAATCTTACTGTAGTCTTCAAATCTGTAGTCTTCTGTTTTAAAATCACAAAGGGAGTTTGGTCCCATCAGGCTAACGTGACAGTCACGACTCATGCAGCTGTAAGGTTTTCTTTTTCCTTAGTTTTTTCTCGCGATCTTTACAACACGCATTACATTACGTATTTCATGGCACACTCGTTTTATGCGTATTTGGCGCCACCTATTGTTGTGGGTGTATTATTGACATGTCAAAGTCTAGACCCTGAATATAAGACGACCGCGTTTTTTCAGATGTATTTCCAAGAAACATTGTCTTATATTCGGGTCAATACGGTACTTGGCATTTGTTAATCTCTAGCGATGGAATTCTGATGCTTCTGTGTTCATGTTTTTTTTCTGCAGATCGAAGACCCTTGAAATTTCGGCCTTTCTTGTTCACAACAAGCATGGAAAATCCAGACCATGTCAAATTTTTGGCTAGACATCTGATTTGTTTTGACTGAAGTTATATTTAGAGAAATATGCCAATATCCTATACACTGTGTCTCACCAGTAAACTTTAAATGTAGGTCAAAATGTGATATTTTTCACTTTTGGGAAACTGTTTGCTAAGTCCTGCATCATGACCTGATACCTTCCTTTCAGCTACACTTTAAAAGCTCCGGTTGATGTAAGGCCGAAATCATCTCAGGCACGAGCATATGAGTGATGTTAGCTTTCCTGGGTGGTTTTCTTTGGCTCAGGTTTGTGCTGACACCTTCAGTCTTTGCACATTCTCTGAGCTCCCGGGTGACGGCATCTCTCACGACAGGAGGTCTCAGACCTTCTGTGCAGCTCTTACTCGCTTACTGTTAGAAATAAAGTCAATCTCAGCATGAAAAGTCTTTGCAGGGGCATTCAAGTGTGAAATTTGTCCTGATGTGGGCTATAATGTTTGAGAACAATACAGTAAAAATTCTGAAATTCTTTTGGCCCTGGTGTCTTCTTGAGGGTTCATTTGTTGCACATTATATTGAGTGGCAAGTTAATTTGTCTTCATAGAGTAGCAACATGACTCCGAGACAACTTCCTTCACTCTAAAACGCTGATAAACAAGAACTGTCATCAGCACAAAGCGTCAGAGAGAAAAATAGAGCCAGCATGATGGAGCTTGAATCACTAAAGTGTATCTTAAGTGAACTTTAAATAAAAACGATATTAAGTGCACTTAAAATGGATAATGCAGCTATAGAAAACTAGTGAAAGTGAATAAAGATGTTTCTTAGAATCTCTAGGATTTTAATTTATTTTATAAATGATACCTGACAGTAATACTAAATTGTGCATATAGTTAGCATATAGTATTAGGTATGCCATGGCATAGTCGAGATGTTTGGCCACTCATAGAGATCTTCTTAAGCACTGATCTGTATGTGTTGTCACTTTTCCCCAGAGGCATGGAGTAACTTTCCAGCCTGCAGACGTGCATGTCTCCATCTGAAAATAGCTCGAACTATAGCACTTGCTCTGAGAGGGGGCTTGCCTCTCACTTTCTTACATCTTTTGCCTCCAGAAACCAGCTACAGTCTGGGACTTTAACCCTGAAACGCAGCGGATCCTCTGGGCTAAAGTGAGAAGTGTGGACGTGGAGCCTGCTGCCTGTCAGCTCGGACCCGGCGCCTGCTTTCAGTCCTAATGCCTGGTGAGGATTTGCCTTTCATTTTGTCTGGGACTGTGTATATATTTTATAAAATATTTGTATTATTTTTAGTAAGGTGTGGTATAGAGAATAAGTCTTTTCTCATAAATATAACAAACATTTACTTTCAATAATACAAAAACAAAAAAGCCTGTAAATAAAAAGGCTGTAAAGTGCAGTGTATAAAAGAAATACAGTATTTAGGATTAAGCACATATTAAAGAAATGACTGATTCATCATATCGTTTGAAAAGAAGGGACTCAATTATTAGATTTTATAATGCAATACTATTGATCTTATATTATTATTATTATTATTATTATTAGAGGAAGTCTAAATGGAGCTAAAAGCCTGATTGAATGAGTGCTATTTTCTACAAATAAACAGCAAATAACAAATTAAATAGACAAAATTGTTAAATGAAAAATAAGTAAAAAAATAAATAAATAATAAATCGGTACAGTGAGTAATAGGTTGCAAGTAAACAGTTGCTCAGTGGAGTAGCTAGATAGTTTGGGGCCATTTGACAAATGTATATTTCCTATGAATTATCGAAAAATTCATCGTAACAAGAACTTGGTGAACAGGGTGAACGGTTAAGCTTGATAATGCCGTGGACACTACAAATGTAAAATAAAAGCGTGTCATGAAATAGATTATGTACTTGCACAAAGCTGTCGAAGGGTCAAAGGAAGTGTATATATAATATATATTATATATATATATATATATATAGATAAATTATATATATATATATTTATTTATAGTAATAAAAAAAAAATCAGCTTACCCCGGGGGTTGATGCAAATGTGTCACAGCTCATATTATGTTTTGTATTACTATATTAGTATAATAAATAATTTCAATGATATTCAAAGCACAATGTTGTTTATTTACTGTTAGATATTTTTGAGAAGGTCAAGACTTTGAGTACAGCATGCCAAAACATTTGATGTGTTTAAAACTAGCTACTTTTCAGGCAGTATTAATTTTATGTTAGATAATAATTTTTTAACATATGAAAAATAATTAAATAACAACACTTGACACTTGACTTCTTTAAAATGGTTTTAAAAAGAAACAGTATTTGTGAGATGTGCCAAACTGCCATTGGTAGAAGCAGTGCTTCATGCAGTTCAGGGCAGTGGCTTCAGAAATGTTTAACCCAAAACACAGTGAAAAATTGTTGTAAAAGTTTTAGCATAACATACTATATAAAATATCTAGGTGAAAAAGAATTTTAAAATAAATGCATGCCTCTGTCAGTTAGTTCTTTCTTTCAGAGCATGTGATTCATGTCTGTACTGGCCCAAAACAGAATAGCCAGCCTTTACTGATTCAACTCAGACAGATGTATCGCATACACGGTTTGAAATAAGACCACCTTGTCAAACTTAAAAAGAGCATTTGTTACAATCTGCCATCTCTCTGACAACATTTATTAATATCAGCTAAATCGCATTTCACTCTGTAATGTAAGGCATCCATTGATTAACTGTCCATCACTAACACCACAATCCTTTCAACATGACCTTATGTTCTTTTTCTCATTTTAGTGCACATGCATGGTATTTCTGTGTTTTATGCTATTTGAATGCTTGAGACAGAATTGAAGCAGCTTTGAGAGGTCAAATATGACATACAGCATAACGCACACTGGGTGCAATATCAGCACAGGAGCATGAAAAACTGTCATGAAGATGTTTTACAGAAGGCCGCCTGGCAGACTCTGGGCCTGCTCAAGTTTTTGTTATGGGGGAGGGCTCTTTCGTGACTGTGGTATTTTTAACTTTGTATTATAAAGGAGTGCCCAGTCGCTGTTTCCTGAAACTGAGCCCTTGTTATACTTACTAGCACACTGTAGGACTGGACAAAATAGTAAACAGATTATATCATATTTAATAATTTTTCACTTTAAACGTTTCACAAAATTCTATGTATATTTCTTAGAATTTTTGCATTTTCTCTTTCTCTTAAAGGAATCAACCAAGCCACTGTAGCCAGTTAAATTCATAATGTTTAAGAAATCTAAAGTAAAATCTACTTAAAAAAATCAAGGCTGGTTTTACTCACTATTCTTTACAAAAATGTACATAGAAGAATTACTCAGAATATTACACAGAAGAATGATATTTAATCGTTTGCATTCATGCACCAATGTTACAACATACAGAAAAGTATAGAACCAGCATTTTTGTATGAATGTAATAAATGAATAAATTAAGTTTTGAATCAGTTCACTTACATTCAATTCAACTCAACATTCAAATGAAGAATTGAAGTTTTGAATCAGTTAACTTAAAATGCTTCACTTACTGATGATGCGGGTCATGGTGGGTAAGTACACAAAGAGTTTTAATATTTGCCCAGTTTGGACACACATTGCCGATTATTGGTTGTACTATGAAGGTGCGATAGGTTTGAGTGTCACGGGGATCAAATAGGGTGGTTTCATTTCACAAAATACCTTCTTTTATGTTCTACAGAAGGTGAGAAAGTGGGGGTCATTAACAGTTATATAGGGGGGAAAAACATTAAGTGAGGCAAAATGAGACACGATTTTGAATTTTGTTGTAATTTGTGGAGTGAAGCTACCGGTTGAATTTAACCAAGATGCGAGTGAGCAACGATGCTGTCTAGAGCAGACTCCTCTTACGCGTTGCGTCACAAAAATCAAGAGTGGAATCGTGTCCCTAGATGCTAAGTAGAATGGGGTGGGGCAGGCGGTGAATCTGGGCCAGTTATGCACAACCTGCTGTCTTTGTCACAAATCACATTGGCATTTCATTTGGTCAGCAAATCCATATCAGCCAAACGGTGTGGCGCAACCCTTGTTCCTTACGTAACACAAGAAGACTGTTGAAGGTGAGCTCAGCGGGTGATTAAATTGCATGAAATCTATAAGAATTGTCTGGAGAGTGTCCGTTAGATGTGCCAGACGGTTTTGTAAGCCATGAATTGTTGCTAAAGAAGAGCGTTTAGGGCGTGTGTGCAGTTTAAGAGTGTTGGTATATCCTGAGGATTTTCTAGGTTGAAATGCAAAAGGCCGCTGAGCGCTGTGTGAGCTTCTCTTTGATATCAGGTGGCTCTTTAAATCAGATTGTTTTGAATGATGTATTGGAGCAACTACACAGGATTTCAACTTATTGGCTGGCGTAGGCACATGGCGATAGGTGGGTGGGTCGAGTCGGGTTCAGAGAACTATTGACGTTACAATATTGTCACCTTGTTGGGGGTGCCCTCGAGGTTAAACACCTAATTAGCAGATGGATCTTCCAGCCCAAGGGAGTGCTTCTGTCAGAGGAATGGGTCCAACTGGTTTTGTAAATGTCAGTCTATTTAGATATTTGTCAGATTGCGTCTAGGAGAAGGTGCCGGCATGCTAAGTGCTGGCTGCTTATCTTGGCTCTCAGGTCGGGTCCCTGTTTCGCTGGCTGTGTGTATACATTGTAAGACCCTCTCTTCCTCTCTTTACAAAGCACAGAGCTTCTTACTAAAAGATGAATTAAAAAACACAGGTTTTGCAATTGTTTTGCAATGATTTCATCAGGATATTTCGATTTGTAGACATCGTCTCATGTGCACTTTATCAGACTAAACATTCAGAACATGCTGAAGACGCCACAAATGGCAGCACTACCAAAAAAGGAAAGATGCCAATGTTTAAATAGATAGGGGGGTGGGTCCTCTGGGAGGTTGTGAAATATGACACAAACACAGACGAGACTAAAACTCCAATTATGCTGAAGCGAACCTATGTCATCGCCGAATCGCGATTCCAGAGTAACTGGGTGGGGGTGTTTACATGGTGTAGTAATAATTTGCGCTGGTATAAATAACGGGTGTTTGGAGCAACATTAATTAAGTATATTCTATTGGGGCCATGATAATGATACATTCTGTCTAATGAAATTATAATTGGCATTTCCCTTATGCTGTTGGTATATATCACACTGGGTTAAAAAAGTTTTATTAATGCGGTCTGAATATATACAGCTGTTTGGGTCACTGGAAAACCACAGCGTACATCAATTTCGCTAAACAAACAGCAGGAACGTGGAGGTATACGTGAACGCGCGTATCAGGGTGGTCGCCGTTAATATGTGCCTTAGGCGTCACAAAACCTGTAACAATCGCCTGGTATTTCTCTTATAGCTGACAAAAACACCGGACTGGTAATTTTTAATGATGATTTAATATTTATTAAGTATTAAGCTTAAGCTTTTGCAATGTTTGTTCAATAATAACATCAAAATGCACAAGTTTCATAGGTATACCCATAGATGTAACAATGTGAACATGATTTTTAGTAGAAAAAATCACTTACTAACTTTTGCAAATTTTAATCAACTTTTTATGTTTAAAATAGCAAACACATGCCATAAGCCTAAAACAACTGGACAATATGATGTTAAAACAGCCTTTACCACCTAATAAGGTTCACATTTCTGGCTTTAAATTGCACCCATTCCCTAACTTTAAACTTTTGCTATTTTTTCCACAAGGAAAATGAGGGAGCAATTGTTTCCTAATCAACATTATCTCCAAATGTTCGGGGATTAATGCACGTGAACCCAAAATACTTCCTTAATGTTTTGTTTATTTATAGGTGAAAGTGGGAGGGACCAAGGAAATTGTTGTACGTGTAGTCCCGTTTTTTCAAATAAAAGATTATTATATAGACTGGCACTATGTATAATATTGTTCAAAGTTTGGGGGCATGTAATCCGCAAGAACACTTAATACATTTATTCATAATACACATTACATTTATTCAAAAGTGTCAGAAATACTTAAGTTTCCACACAAAAATGCCACTGATGTTGAACTTCCATCAGATAATTGAAGAAAAACTGTATCAACATGTCAAAAAAAAACGTTTTTTTTTAGGGCAGCCGCCCAGCCGCATATTAGAATGGTGTCTGAAGGATCATGTGACACTGAAGACTGGTGTAATGATGCTGAAAATTCAGCTTTGTCATCAAAATAAAATTAAAACTGTTATTTTAAATTGTAATAATATTTTACAGTATTACTGTTTTTACTGTATTTTTGATCCGTTAAATGCAGCAGCCTTGTTGAGCAAATATCCTGTATTGGAAAAACATAAAAAAAAATCTTACTGACCCCAAACTTGTATATTATAATATATATAGTTGTTGTTTCAAAAGCTTTAGCTTTTATGTTTATCACTTCTGGTCACTCTTAGATACTCAATTCGAGTACTAGCCATTTTGTATTAGGAGCTTGATATAGCAATGAAATTATACTCCTAAAGCACATGGGAGTAATTTAAGCAATTATCTGAGGCTTTAGAAACTATGTGTTGGTCTAGTTACATCAAACAGAAAGCACAGCAGCAAACATGCACAGTTCCCAACTTAATGTAATTGTGATTCAAAAGTTGCCATTTAGGAGAACATAGAGCTTGTTGTGTCCTGACTCAGATGCTCATATAAATAGCCTGTTTGGAAATCCCTGATGAAAAGCAAGAGATTCTTCCTATTTTGGAGAATATAAGCAGCATATCCAGCATATTAGTGTCTTACGTAGGGGATTCGAGAGAGCCCATTACGCGGATGTTATGTTTTTACTGACAGGAAAGGCAGGAGCCGTAATGTAACCATTAAATTGTTCTTCAGAGGACATCTATTTCAAGACATCCATAATAGAATCTCCACCAGGTAGGATTAGCATCAGCAAAATCCATAGCGTTCAAAGGGAATGCAATTACTGTTATCACATTATGCACATAAAAGCATCCAGAACAAAAGGTTCTGTGGAAGAATATTCCATTTAGCGTAATCTTTTTGCTTTATTTTCATGGTGTTTTCTGATTATGCTCTTAAATTTAAACTAACATCACTAAAAGAATTACAAAAGCCCATACTGCTTTGATTATCTATAAAACCGATCACTTTAATTTTACACAATTTTTTTTACAAAGTCTTTCTAAACCGTATGCTTGCAGCATAAGCCTGACTGTGTGGCTTGCATTTATTTTCATAAATATATCTGCAAATCTAAATAATCTTTGCATAAAAAGAGTGCATAAAGCTGCTCTGAAGTCTGAACACAGCTAATTATAGCCTCTAAAAACTTGTACCCTTCCGACCTTTGAATAATTCATAACAGATAAACAGACTAATAAACTAAATGCCATCAGTTCTGTCTTAGCTCTTGTCTACTGGTTTAATTGGCAGCGTAGCTGTTTTTATTTTTCCTGTCACTCGAGCACTACTCATGGAGATGAATGACATGGCTTCATCTCTGACTTCTGGTAAAGGATTTTAGGCTGAGGTGAAAATGGCCTGTGTCCAGTCCTTACACAGAAGTCTGACAGATGAACAACATGATCACCATAGCACCATGCGTGTACAAACAGTACGAGTGTTTAAAAACAGCATGAAATCAAAACTGACCTAATTTAATAAACATCCCTAATCTTAGGGTGCTTTCACACCTGGCTCGTTGTTTCGGAACCTGGCGCGTTTCCCCCCTTAGCTTGGTTCGTTTGGGCATATCGCGGCAATCGCGCCAAAACAATCGGTCCGAGATCGCCTGAACGGGGTGGTCTCGGCTCGATTGAAAACGAACTCTGGAGCGGTTCGGTTGTAGTGAGAAAGCAATCCGATCTAACGGACCAACGAACCAGGCTATATCACAATGTATAATGGGTAATTACGTAAGTTCCGTGAAAAGCATTAGCTTTGTTGTTTTGCTAATACTTCAAAATGAACCTGTGAATGTCTGTGGGTGAGCACGTCTTCGCCATTCAAAATAAAAAAGTGCACTTTTTTTATTTTATAATGCTGTCTTATTGCTCTTCTTCCTAGTAGGTGCATTTTAAAAATGTTTTCCCGATGAATCCTGGACTCCTGCTCAAAATGATAAATTAATATAAAGACAGCTACAAAAAAAAGAAGCTGTTGTCGTTCCAACCTGACAGATAACAGCTGTGACAGCTAAGTGGAATCCCGGAAAATAAACCGTGGAACTTTGACCAATGAGAGAACAGTTTACTCACGCGTGACTTGTATTAACAAATTTGGTCCGTTTACAAACTTTGCCGTGTGAAAGCGAACAGCACCAAGAATAAAAAGCAACATTGTAATAATTTTAATCCCTGTTTCGGAAAAAAAACAAAGCAGTCGATCTACAGGTGTGAAAGCACCCTTAATGTCTATGATTCATCAGCCCTCGTACATTATTCTAAAGAAAAAAGTTTGTTTTCAAAAGCTAAAAACAAAGCTGACCCAAAAACAAAAATTCCTTATTTTGAACACAAAAGGGGATCATTTCATTAATATCCTGTTGGAAGAAGAAGTAAATACAATAGCAGTAAATGTGACTCACCTTATTGCTTAATAAAGGCAGCTTCAATTCTATGTGCTCTCATCAGTTTTGGTGAAAAATTACCTGAATTTTCAGCAATTTTAACAGGAAAATTTTGCCGGCTGCCATTAATCGCATGTAGGCCATCCAGCACTTCACATTCCTATAAAATCATGGCGGCAGCCATTGCTGTACTGTGCACCATTTTGTACTTCATGCAAACTTCACTTCTCGTATTTCGGTGCATGTAAAAGATTAATTTCTGCCACCTACTGGACTGGAGCATGAAGCGCAAAATGGCACACAGTAGCGCAATGACTACTGACACAATTTTACTGTTAAAAGTGAGCAGTTGGAAAGTGTCATGGGGATCATGTTGTTCTGTTTTTCACAGCTAAAACTAAGGGTTGTTTTTCTTCAGTTTTAAATGTTGCAATGAACTGCCATTGAATTGAATTCACCTCTATTCATTCAAATATCTCATTTTCAGTTCCAAGTCATAAGAGCATGACTCATAACCAGAGCATGTGAGCGAAGCAGAGCGGTGTGACGCTCCACTCCGTTTTCCGCTCTATGGACGTGCGCTCCGCTCAGTCACTCTAACCGCACAAGCAAGCGCTCCGTTAACATTCTGCTCACGCTCACCGTGAACCAGTTCCCGCTCAGATCCCGCTCCGACATAACATTTCTCTGGTAGGCCTAATTGTTTACTGTTTGTAACGAAATTCTTGGATTATTGTCTAAAATTAAGCATGCTGATAAATAGCAATTATCATGTTTCAGAGCAAAATTCTTACATTCTTCTTAATTTTATTAATTGTAATGTATTAATTAAATTTTATGAAATATATGAATCTAACCTTAGCAAACCTACCTAAAATGCAAAAACTGAAAAAGTGTATTTGATTTTCGTTAACTTTATTTCCGTGAAAATAGCTGCAGTTGTTGTGCAATAGAACATTCAAAACAGGCTCATTAAAACACAAACGGCGCACACACACCACACACACACACACACGAGCTTGAAAATTGTGTAGATCTTTACCAAATACACCTGGATTATAAAGTCTGTGAAAAGCACACACAAGATAAAATTTACTTAAAAACGCTTGGATTATGAACTGACGTCAATAAAAGAAACACACTTTCTAGTGTCAAGTTAAAATAAAACATAACTGCGGGGAACTGTGGTCTATTAAAACATCTCTTGATGTTTACTGGATTTTAGAGTTTACTTTAAGAAACATTAGCTTGGACAAAGTGTCAGTCTTCAGCATTCGCTGTGCCCGAAAACACTCGCTCAGCGCTGGAAGAAGCACTGGGGATGCTGGAGATTTTGCGGGAGGGATCCAGCACTGGTTTTCCAAAACCCTAGTGGTGTAGGCTAATATCTTCTGTACACTGTAGTTCTGTATTTAGGCCTATATACAACTGTGTGTTAGCTTAGGTCTACAGTTCAACTGAGATTATTTAATAACTACGGAACTCCGAATATAATTCGAATTAACAATTAGTTTATATGACGTCAGCACGTTTTCGTTTTTAAATTAATTATTACTATTATCATTTAAGTAATAAGGATTTAAGACGTTAAGTCGACGTATAAAATTCGTTCCACGATTTAGGCCTACTAAAACTAGGGAACGAACGAATTAACGAACGAATGAATTCGTGGCAGCTAAGCCTAAACAAGAGAACAAATACTTAATTCGTGGCCATAATTTAGACTAAACGAAAAAATTAATTCTTAATTCGTGCCCATGATTTAGTCCTAGCATAAAAGAGAACTAGCCTTTTCTAAATTCGTTGGCCGTGATTGTCTTCATGTCATGATCGGGGCTCCGTACAATCGAATATAACCTTAGCCTACCTGTTTGTTTATTCATTTATTATGGTATGTAACTAGATCATGTTTTGCGGCACCATGTTTGCGTAGCACATGCTCGTGCTTTCTTGCAATGTGCCGCTTCAGATTCCAATATGAATCTTTACTAACTCTCCCCGCACTCCCTCTCAGTTTCTTCTCCCTGCTCATTCTTAACTTAGATTTTTTACTTTACATTTATGTATAAGGCTTGCAACTTCGTTGAAACAATATCTGAACTCCATAACTGCTCTACTATTCTCGATCTCGAACAAGCAAATCACCAAACGGCATTCTGGGTTGAGCGAGCGGCACTGAGCGTATTGAGCGAGCGGAATCTTCAGAAAGGCACTCTCCGCTCCGAAGGAAATATGACCGCTACGCTCCCGCTCCGCTCCGCTCACATGCTCTGCTCATAACATAAGCATGAGTAAATTATGACAGAATTTTAATTTCTATAATGAAAGTGTAATAATTTTCTCTTCCAACTACAGCTTCTTTTCTGTTGACAAAGTCCATGTGGGCAGAGAAAAATCATATTAATCAGTAATATAGCTTAGCAATCACAATCCAATCAAATGTTGATCGATAAAATCAAGTCCGTTGTTATGAACGTAAATGCTGCAAAATGTTGAACTCGCATGCTGCAGATTTTCCTGTCAGCAATATGCACGCTCAGTCTACTTGCATTTTACATGAACTGGTGTTTAGAAGCCTTTATGTTTACTGCTTGTCCTCTTGGAGTGTTTCCAAGGAATTCCATGGAAATGAATGTGGCCTATTGGCTAGGCTGTCCCTGGCATTTCCCAGACAGAATGATTCCTAATGTTCCGATAGGTAAATAAATGACTAGTGTGAGCCCTGCTCATGAATATAAATGTGGGGCTGTGTCCATTTCTTAGGCGAGTGTCCAGCTCCCTTCCCCTCCAGCTGTTCTGTCGCCACAAGTCTGCACCCTTGAAATGCAATATCATAATCTTTTCCTCATTTACTGCTGACAGGTCATCATTACAACCTTTGATTTACCAAAGTCCAGATTTATTGGCTGTGGTGTCTGAAGATTTATTTTGAGGATGACCTCTGGGTCTGGTTTTAATGGAACACAGCATGGGGCAATCCTGTTTGGCTTAATGTTTTTATTAAAGGCTGAAGGTGAATATTTATTTACCTTACATTATACTATACTGATGATGCCATGCATGCATGATACTTTGTTGCATGTTACTTTATTTTTTCTATAATTGTTTAATTTTAGATTTTGCATGCTCAGTTAAAGAGAAAATTGACGCCAAAATGTTGTTTCAAACATGAATTTTTTATTATTATTTGAATGATATTATATATGTTTTATGTGTATGTTTAGTAGAATGTTGACACTGTTTTTTTTTTTCCTTGAAATTAATTTACTGGTGATCAGGGTCTGTTAAGCTTTAAAAATGACAATAAATCACTATAAAAGTGGCAAATATGATAGCTTTGGGAAGAAAAGGCAGAAGTTGTCAGTGTTGTTATTTTAAAGTAAAATGTAAACAGTAAAATAAAAAACAAAAAAAAAAAATTAATGTGATAAAAATTATATATTTTTGTAATTAGAAATGTGATAGCACTAGCAGAGGAAAAAATGTTTAAGTGGAACTACCGAAATTACTAATAAACGGTAGAGAAAATTAAATTAAAGTTAAATAGAAGAACTCAAAAGCCAAAAGCACATAAAAAATTATAGAACTATAACTAACATTAAAAAATTAATATAAAATGTCTAAATATTCACATATAGTAGGGTACAACGGGGCTAAAGGCACACCTTAAGAAAAAAATTTGATTTTCACTGCACCTAAAATGTATAATTGCAGAAAAATATATACATTTGTATTAAACATTAATGGAGCAACAGATTTTGTGAAAATAAATCATTCAAGTTGTTATTTTGTTTAAAAATCTTATAAATGTATGAGGTGGCAAGAGGGGTAAAAGAGGGCTCACCAGCATGGGGTAAAAGGCACACGGTATTGATACAAATATTTCAGCTAAAATAATGTTTTTTTAAAAATAATGTCTAAATTAATACTTGTTAAAAACAATCACTTTAACAAAGTTTGTACTATTTTCTGCTTATTTAGAAAAATAAAAGAATTAATTTTTGTTCAATAAATATATTTATTGACATAAATCTGTCATTAAAATATGCTAATATAAAAAATATATTTTAAAATACAGAAACAAAATCATTTTAATAAGTAAAGATTATAAAAGTATCCTGTTGAAGGAGATCCAATAATAATAATTGAAAATATATTTACAGTAGTAACAACAAATGATATTTTATTATACGGATATTTTGTTTAATATCATGTTTTTAAATATGATGGTTTCATTCTAAACATGGTGATTATCTCTAATATGGACACCCAACATAATATATTATATTTACCATCTGAATCTAACCATGTGTCATGTCAACAAATGGAAAAGTCAGCCATCTATTAATTATCATGTTAATTACTGTGCGCCTTTAGCCCCAACAGCAGGGCGCTTTTACCCCAAATACCATACTTTTACATATTCTTTCATTATTTAAAAACTGTTGCTTTAATTATCTTAAACAAAACTGAAAATCATAAAGAAGACCTTTGTCTCAAAATATATGCATTAATTTTAGCGATTCTCATTTGCTACTTAAATCTACAACATTTTAAAAAACATAAATTATTAGATTAAGTAAGCACAGAATTAACTTCGCGTCAAGGATCAGACAATTATACACGTGCATCTTGAAAAGCGAATGTTTTGGAAAGTGCTACGCCACTTTTTTGTGTCATCTAGTGGTTTAGATGAAAATAATATCAAAGGCGCCTTTTACCCCGGGGACGCTTAGCCCCGTTGTACCCTGTATTAGTGTACAAATAAATTAGAAATGAGAAATCTTGCATAAGCAACTAGCGAAAATAAAATAAGTTGCACTACCAAAATTGCTAAATTACTAACTGAAATAAATACAAATTAAAGCAAAATTTATATAAAAAAAGAAAAAGCAAAATTACAAAAAATTGAAATAAAAAATGAAAATATAAAAAAGCTAATTCAAAATATTAATCAATAGTATATTAGTATATAAATTATACCAAAATAACAGTACTTGGAAGTTACATAATATTTTCCTCTGCTGTATCTCTTAAATCTTATTGATGTTTGTTTACATTTATAAAGTGCATCAAGATGTATCAAGTCAGCTTTGATTCGTCTTGATTCATCAACAATGCCAAATGTCATTGGTTTTCATGTTACACGCAACCGATTACAACATCAAATTTGAATATGAGCATATTCTTGGAATATAAGTCTGGTGGACTTCTTTTATGATGCTTTCATGGTGCTTTTCCATCATTTTTGGTCACACTTCACATTCATTACATGGGAAAAGAGCAGCATGAATGCCTAACCTTATGAGGTCTATGAAAGAAAGAATGGTTTGGAATGGCATGAAGGGGAGTAATTGAGAAATTTAATTTATCCTTTTAAAATGTTACCTGATACGAAGGTTTAGAATAGCAAATTTGAATGCCTCTCTCTTGTCGTGACCTATGAACGCACAGCATACCACTATCAAATGATGGTCTCAGGTGAAGCACACTTTGTGGGTTGAGCGACGGGTGGTCTACATGTGTGACAAGTGCACACGTGCCTGCTGTGGCTCTCTGAAAGCGAGACATGCGTCTTGCACATAAGCACACGCTCACGGTGTCTCCTATCTTACATTTATGCAACACTTTGCCTCTGCAAATGAGTTAAGTAATGTAATAATGAGATTAAATGACAGTGTTCCTATCATAGACCATCCCTGAAATATTCAGCTTGTGCTAAAATAAGTCAGATATTTTCGGAGTAGAGTCACATGGGCTGTTAATCCATCACTGAAAAATTAGCAATCTAGGTCAAACTAAACAGGGGTTTAATTAGTTACAATAGCCCCCCTATGAGTGTGTGACTGCTGTGCATTGCTGGCAACAAACTCAAAGAGATGTTAAGCTCTGACACACCAAAAGTGGTCATGTGTAAGATCTGAGAATGCGTGCGGATATATGTGTATGTATTTTGATACCGTGCTGCGTGTTTCTGAGCTGAAACGCCAGGCTTGTATCACCTTTCACTCTTGGGCCTCATATCCCAAGAGGGATGTTAACCAGTCACATTAGACACTTGCTAGCATGCTGGCGTGCCGGGGAGAGATGGGACGCCTGTACCACGCTACCTGCACTCATACATATTCTACACACGGATAAATCAATTTTTTACTTACCAAGGAGTACGGGTCGCTGATTCTTAATGATATGTCTTTCAGGACTGTGTGACATCAAGACACCACAAGAAGGAGAGATCTTCAACATGAACACAGGTAAGTTCAAATCAGTTTCAGTTTGCTGGAATGATGTTTTTAAAAGTCTCTTACGCTGACCAAGGCTGTTTTTATTTGACAGTAAATCAGTAATATTGTTAAATATTATTACAATGTAAAACAGCTCTTTTCTATTTTAATATATTAAAATGTAGATAGTTATGTGAGCAAAGCTGAATTTTCAGCATCATGACTCCAGTCTTCAGTGTCACATGATCCTTCAGAAATCATTCTAATATGCTGATTTACTGCTTAAGAAACATTTTTTATTATCAATGTTGAAACCAATTGTGCTGCTTAATATTTTTGTGGAAACCATAATGCATTGTTTTTCAGAATTCTTTGATGAATAGAAAGTTCAAAAGAACAGCATTAAATTGAAATGGAAATCTTTTATAACATTATAAATGTCTCAAGGTACTTCGCTTACTTAATGCATCCTTGCTAAAAGTTTATATATACAGTATAAGCTTGAGTTTTCTTGAATAACTGCTAAATGAATAGACAGCGTTTCAGCTGTAGTCCATATATATGTCTATATTGATTTTCAATATGGAACTGAAGTTTTGAGAAATTTTGATAAATTGGCATGATAATGACTACAATACAGATATTTCAAGTCTATAGTGACATACAGAAGCGAGTGGCGAGTAAAATCTGAGAATTGATTAGCCATTGGCTAATATTAGACATCATTTAGTCGCCCAGAGTGAAGATTTAGTCGCATATGCGAGTGATTTACTCGCAATGTAGAGGGTTGACAGTCTATGAGCACGAAGCGCTTAATGTTAAAAACTGCAAAGCACAAAGGGAAGAGAAATTAATGCGTAGTGTATTATATCTGTGCAACAGTTACTGAGCAGTTCTTTAAACAGTTTTATTTCAGTTACGTGCGCGTTAAAAACAATAGTATTTCTACGCACTGTTTTTCCACAGACACCCGGTAGCAAGTAAACAAAAACATTAAACTACGGCAAGAAGATAAAGTCCTTTTTGCAAAATCATAGCCATGTATTTCCAAATCAAGTATAATTGGGAATACAGAATGATCTTGGAGAGAGCTTTACCGAGCTGACTGCTGTAACCGAACGCGAGCAGGGTTTAAAGGCTGAACGAATGACTGACAGCCACAGCGGAGAAAAGAGTTTGTGTGAACTTTAATGTAAGGACTTAAATATTCACATGTAGCTCACAAGCTATCGTATGGCTTCAGAAGTAACACAGAATAATTCGCGCAATCGAGAAAAAAAACAAAAACCTCTGATTTGGATCGGCTCTCTCTGACCGATACCCGATCCGAGAAAAATAGCACTATCGGAGCCGATACCCGATATGAATATCGGATCGGCGCATCCCTAATACAAACAAGTAACAAAGTAAACAATTTACATAAAATTGATTGAAAATGTGTCTCTCACTTCATGCAGGCTCAACAGGACTTGTTTTTGTAGGGCAGAGCAATGTGATTTTGTATTCATAGCTGTGATTCAAAAGCTGTGCAGAGGGTGTTCTTAGTTCTTGACTGACTTTCTCTGAGAACTGTCTTTTCAGAGTCTGACAAAGATTCTGGCATCCAAACTGCCTTTTTGATATCCAGAGGTATAGCTGTCAAAGAAAAGGAAACCCATCAGACCATATCTGGCAGTGCTAACACCCCACCCTGTCAGTCCACAAAATAGTCTCGTGGTGTTCTCACTTTTAGGTTCAGCTTTGGTTGTGGCAACCTTGGATGCCAGGACTTTTTTGAAAACACTGACAGCTAATACGCACTAAGATTTCTGCCACATATTAGATTAGATGGTATTTTACTTCTATTCTGAATAGATATACTGTTCTATTATTTTGATACTCTGCAATATACACTACTATTCAAAAGTCTGGGATCATTAACAAACTTTTGTAAGTTTTTGTAAGTCTCTTATGCTCCACAACACAGAAGATTGTGAAAAAGATTATTATTTAAATTAATTTTCTATTTTAAAACATAATTCATTCCCGTGATGGCAAAATAAATCATTCTAATATGCTGATTTGCTGCTCTAGAAACATTTTTTATTATTATCTATGTTGAAAACAGTTGTGCTGCTTAATAAATTGTGGAACGATAATTGTTTGATATATAGGGTAAAAAGAACAGAATTTTTATGCGAAATTAAATTTTTTTGTAACAAGGTAAACAATGTATTTATTGTATCCTTACTGAATAAGTATTTTTTTATAAACATAAATAAATAAAAATCTTACTAGACCCAGAAAACAGAGAGTTACCAGGGAAAAATATCTGTGAATTTTAAAAGCCATTTCCAGGTGTTGAAAAGACATGTAATTAAGACATTTTAAAAAAGTTAATTTCTATAGTCAATACACTATACATTTTTGTATATTCTAAGTTTCATTTCATCTGTTAGAAATTGCAATTTGCGAGTGCAGTCTCCAGTAATCACTAATTGAAATGGAAAGGCAGTCATGGAAAGGTGTGGAAACCCTGCACTGAGACACTAAAAAGAAGCGGTTTAAAATGTTTAGTCAGTCAGACCACAATACCCCCACCTCATTCAGCATGCCCAGATACAGTATACCAAGCATGTGCATCATGCAAAAAAATCCATCCTGGCATGTGAATTAATTTTGTAATGTATATTGTTGTGTTGCTAAGAACATGTCACATTGCTCTGCTTGCTGAGTCACAGTTATCTTGCCGTGCAGCAGTACTGATGCATGTGTATTTGTGTTTGCATGTGCTGCTGCGCTTTTCACAGACAGTGGAGGACATGTCCACAAAAGTGCCACATTTTCACTCACTCTAACCCCCATGAAGAGAATCCAGAGCTCACCAAACCTATACACGCTCACAGGTATCAGGAACCAAATCACACTCATAATCATATTCATGTTTGCCTGTTTATTATAAGCATTATATGTGAGCAGTGGAGCTGAAGATATTGCTGCTGGTGTTAAAAGTGACGATGTGTTTACTCGGACACCGCGAGCAGGAATTCCTCTTCACTGCACTCAGCATCACTCATTCCACATCTGTGTTTTGTCTTGTGCATCTTATGTCCTACCACAGCCTCCCTCCCTCACTGTCTTTCTTTTTTTCTCTCCTGTACTCTTGCTCGCCGTCTCATTCTTGTGCTCACAGCTCCTTAAGGAATGTTTGAGAGTGGAGCTCTCCTTTCCTTTGCTTAAAGGGAAAAAGCAGCTCACAGTGGCCAGATCGTTGCCATAGTTGTGCACTTCCATGGCAACAACTGTATACTTCAGGCTTTTTCCCTTGTCTCTCTCGGCACAGTTTCCTCTGGGGGTGACTCTTTTTGTTTGAGCAGTCTCACGGACTATGACCTCACACACACATATTCTCCATTGTTTAATTAGTCTGCGGGCGGTCGAGGTGCTGCAGGAGTGAGCAAACTGAACGAACACAACTCATTCAGGACAGAGTTAGTCCGCTGTTCATTTAGCACTGCGCTTAATGAGCAAGGGTTATTATGTCAAATTATAAACAGCCTTTCTGAATTAGTTTTCAGAAGTGGTAATCGACTGCCAGATTTTCTTTGTAAAATGTTAAGGGGAACCTCCTTTACAGTGGGGCAAAAAAGTATTTAATCAGCCACCAATTGTGCAAGTTCTCCCACTTAAAAAGATGAGAGAGGCCTGTAATTTTCATCATAGGTATACCTCAACTATGAAGACAAAATGAGAAAAAAAATCCAGAAAATCACATTGTAGGATTTTTAAAGAATTAATTGGTAAATTCCTCGGTAAAATAAGTATTTGGTCACCTACAAACAAGCAAGATTTCTGGCTCTCACAGACCTGTAACTTCTTCTTTAAGAGGCTCCTCTGTCCTCCACTGGTTACCTGTATTAATGGCATCTGTTTGAACTCGTTATCAGTATAAAAGACACCTGTCCACAACCTCAAACAGTCACACTCCAAACTCCACCATGGCCAAGACCAAAGAGCTGTCTAAGGACACCAGAAACAAAATTGTAGATCTGCACCAGGCTGGGAAGACTGAATCGGCAATAGGTTAGCAGCTTGGTGTGAAGAAATCAACTGTGGAGCAATTATTAGAAAATGGAAGACCTACAAGACCACTGATAATCTCCCTCGATCTGGGCTTTACGCAAGATCTCACCCCGTGGGGTCATAATGATCACAAGAACTGTGAGCAAAATTCCCAGAACCACACGGGGGGACCTAGTTAATGACCTGCAGAGAGCTGGGACCAAGTAACAAAGGCTACCATCAGTAACAAACTGCGCCGCCAGGGACTCAAATCCTGCAGTGCCAGACATGTCCCCTGCTTAAGCCAGTACATGTCTAGGCCCGTCTGAAGTTTGCTAGAGAGAATTTGGATGATCCAGAAGAGGATTGGGAGAATGTCCTATGGTCAGATGAAACCAAAATAGAACTTTTTGGTAAAACTCAACTTGTCGTGTTTGGAGGAGAAAGAATGCTGAGTTGCATCCAAAGAACACCATACCTACTGTGAAGCATGGGGGTGGAAACATCATGCTTTGGGGCTGTTTTTCTGCAAAGGGGCCAGGAAGACTGATCCGTTTAAACGAAAGAATGAATGGGGCCATGGATCGTGAGATTTTGAGTGAAAACCTCCTTCCTTCAGCAAGGGCATTGAAGATGAAACGTTGCTGGGTTTTTCAGCATGACAATGATCCCAAACACCACCCGGGCAACGAAGGAGTGGCTTCGTAAGAGGCATTTCAAGGTCCTGGAGTGGCCTAGCCAGTCCCAGATCTCAACCCCATAGAAATCTTTTGGAGGGAGGTGAAAATCCGTGTTGCCCAGCGACAGCCCCAAAACATTACTGCTCTAGAGGAGATCTGCATGGAGGAATGGGCCAAAATACCAGCAACAGTGTGTGAAAACCTTGTGAAGACTTACAGAAATGTTTGACCTCTGTCATTGCCAAGAAAGGGTATATAAAGTATTGAGATGAAATTTTGTTATTGACCAAATACTTATTTTCCACCATAATTTGCAAATAAATTCTTTAAAAATCCTACAATGTGATTTTCTGGATTTTTTTTTCTCATTTTGTCTCTCATAGTTGAGGTATACCTATGATGAAAATTACAGGCCTCTCTCATCTTTTTAAGTGGGAGAACTTGCACAATTGTGGCTGACTAAATACTTTTTTGCCACACTGTAAGTAACTCGTCCTTACTTCATGCTGTCATTATTTTTTCTGGTTCTTCCAGTCAATCGTTGTTTTAAAAGCTGAAGCAGTGTGTTTTGGAATACTTAATCTTTATTATGCACACTATTCCACTAAAAACATGAATCACTAATGAGTGAACATCTTATACCTCATTTGCATTAGGCACTATGTGAAAAGGAGATCCCTTGCTAGTGTTTAACAGTTTTTTTTCTTATTTTAACCCATGCAGACTCTGAATCACAATCTAAAGATTCAGGTAAGCAACCTTTATTATTATTTTTCTATTTTTTATTTTATTATTAATTATTTATTTAACATTTTTACAAATAAAAACATGCTTTGGAAAAAGATATCTGTTCTTGCAGAGTTTTCTCAGAATTCTTCATTCTTAATAATCAACAGTAGCATTCTGTGGTCAAATATTTTGTATATATGAATATGAAACACTTTGAAGTGTTTTGTTTGTCTCCTGTCAGATTTGTGGAGGCCCGGCAGCAGCACCAGTGATGGTCTGAGAAATAGTGACGTGTGCTCTTCTTCTCTGGCAGCTAAAGGCTACAGAAGTGTCAGGCCCACCTTTCAGGATAAAAAGTCTCCCACACCAGTATGTTTTGCTGTGTTTACTTCACTCATTTGTTTTTCTCATCCTTACTGTTGCTAGAGGTTTTCCTTCGTCAGGAAATGTCCGTGGAAGTCCATTTGACAGGTTTTATTAATGACATTTTTAACTGTACCGTTCACATCCATTTCTAGTGTTTGAAAACTCGCAAAGCTCCTCCAACTATTATATATTATATATATATATATAGATATATCTATATACTGTATATACAGTATATGTATGTAATCATTAAACCCTGTCATGGCTCCAGACTGCGCCAAATTTTTTCCTGCTGTTGCACTACAAAAATTTAATCATTTAAAATTAAGTTAATATTAATGCCGCATGCGATTCGTTAATGGTGAATCAGTCAGTCTCTGTTGTCGCTTAAACGAAACCACGCTAAACCCCGTTGAGTGCGCAGAGCTCAGAGTGTAGAGCCTGGTTTATACTTGCCACGTCAGCATGAGCGCGAAGGTGCGTGCAGCAAAAATTATGCGTATATTGAGGAAACGATGGATGGTTTTCACGCTAAAGTAAAGTAAAAGATGCTTCTTAAACCAGAGAAGGTGAACGTGTTGGTATTCTTGTGGGACAAAAACATGCCAGCACTGTCACCGACAGCAAGTTTAGTTTTACTTTTATTTTTGTTTTCATTTTGAAAAGCTTGTTATCTTTGCTGTTTACCTCACTTTATGCTATGGAGGCTCTCTTTTATTTTTTTATTTATTTTTTTGATTTGAGTCCGCATTTTCCCTAAACGGTCTGTAAGTTATAGTGGGTAAATATACGCATGGGGTGCTGTAAGGCTGGACGATATGGGCCAAATTATATCACATATATTTCTTAATTTTGTCTGTCGATACGTTATAATTCCGATATCGATATGAACACTATTTATCTGAAATATAAATCTTTTGAAACATTGTAAATGCCTTTATCGTCACTTTTGATCAATTTAAAGCATCCCTGCTATATCCAAGTATTATTTCTATATTTTTTTCCATAAAATGATACTGATGAATATGTAGTATGTTACAAAGCTTTTTATTTCAGATAAATGCTGATCTTTGGATCTTTCTATTCATCAACGAATCCTGAAATTTTTTTTTATACTCAATCTGTTTTAAATACTGCAAATCAGCATGTTAGGATGATTTCTTGAGGCTCATGTGACACTGAAGACTGGAAAAATGATGCTGAAAATTCAGCATTGCATCACAGGAATAAATTACATTTTAAAATCTATTAAAATAGAAAGCAATTTAAATAGTAAAAATATTTCAAAATAATAGTTTTTTCGTTTTTGCTGTTCTTTGGATCAAATAAATGCAAAGAGAATTCTTAAAAAAACAAACATACAATTCGTACGTTCAAAATTTTTGACTGGTAGTTAGGCTGATTATTCTTATAGATTGCAAACAAATGTGCTTCGCCCAGAAAAAGGTTAGAAAAGTCTCAGAGTCGCTGCAGAACAAAAAAATCGAACAACAACAACACTGGCAAATGTTCTGGATGACGGGCTTATTGAAATGCAAACTCATTCTCTGCAGCAGACTCTTTTAGAACTGATAAAACAGCGGTTTCCCCAGTAACGGCGTAATTCAAAGCGCTCTGTCATGAATCGCTACTTTATCAGATCAATGAAAATGCCAATCGAAACTTTTCTGAAGACACGGTTCCCTTCACGATACATTCATAGAAAACACCCTCTTGGTGTTATGATTTGAAACAACGTGCAGTGTCCAACGCCACAAATAAGCAATGTATGGTAAACACGGTATGAATAATCACATATCAAAATGTGTTTAAAAATTATATCACCGTTATTGAAAAAAAATTATATCGCGATACAAATTGATATTGAATTATTGTCCAGCCCTAGATGATGCCTGCCCTCATCTTATTATTTGTTTTTTGTTTAAAGGGGTCATATGATGCGTTTTTCAAGTTTTCCTTTCTCTTTGGAGGTTTACAAGCTCTTGGTGCATAAAGAATATCTGTAAATTTGCAAAGACTAAAGTTTAAAATCCAAAGAGATATTCTTTATAACAGTTCAGAGTCAGCCACGCCTACCTAAAATGCTCATTCTAACACTCCCCCACATATCTACATCACTATGTAAATATTAGCATAATGCTGCCCAAATGTTCACGCAAAGGAAGAAGGTGTGGTTTCAGGAACAGCAGTAGTGTTGATGCAGTCATGTCAGTGAGACGCTGTGTGTTTCTAGGTGAAACAAAAGCACTTTATTTGGCCTTCCGAAGTAGATGCAATTAGGAATCTTTAAGATTACTTACAAAAAGAACAGCACAACCCAGATGTTCGAATTTGTCCAACGCATTTTATGGATGACAGTTTTTTGAACCTAGAAGAGAACAAGGCTGGCTGTGCACAAAGGCTATCCAACTTTGCTATGACAATCTGGCGCTTCTGAATCAGCGACTGTAAGTATGTTTTGTAACTAGTTTAAGTATTTGCTATTGACTGGTCAAATGCGGAGTTTTTTGCGCAGCGCAGATAACACTTGTGTGTGTGTGTGTGTGTGTGTGAGTGAGTGTGTGTGTGGGGGAACAGGGTCACATTGCACAGGAGAGTGAACTGTCGGTCACATCATAGCACGTCAGTTGTCTTAACCGCGGCTTGTGTACACTGCATCATTACTGTGTCTGTCACGAGACTCTGTTCCCGTTTCGGGCTTGAACTGGTGGTAAAACTTACAACATTATTAACTGTCTTGATATTTATTTGAAAGCTGACGCTCGCGATTATGTTAAGGGGCGTTACATTTCCGACAAGTGCTTGTGGTGTTCGGCCAATCACAATGCAGTGGGTCAGCTGTCCAATCAGAGCAGACTGCGCTTGTCAAAGGAGGGGCTTTGTTGAAAACTATGTGTTTGAGAGAGGCGGGGCATTGAGGACTTACAATAATGTACAGTATTGGAAAAATAATGTTTTTTGAACATTAAAGCATGTCAACATATTCTGTTACACTAAATACACTAAATAATGATCTTTAAAATAACATCATATGACCCCTTTAATAAATGTTTTGTAAGCTAGTTTGTCATTGTATTTTACCGTTTTATTATTTTTGTGCTTTTTAATTAAGAATAACAATGAATCCATCTTTTGTTTTAGTCCTAAAAAGTGAAAGGTGTTGTAGCGAATTTAGCTCACAACAGGAAATATGAATAATTAACCATAACTAGTTATAATTAACTATTCATATTTTAGATCCACTGTAGATATTTAGCTGACCACTCAGGGTCAACTGTCTTGTCAATTCTAAGACGTTAATTTCCTGGTTAAAGGAAATAACTTCTTACTGTACAACTCTACACAGAGCATGTAGCATAAATCTGCAAGATTAGGGACTCCAGTTATGAGCAAACAATGAACACGTCAAGTGTGATACAAGTAAGGTTTTATTAACTACATAAACACTTAAACTAGTCTAACATACTACATAAACACATTAAGCCGGTCTAACATACACTAACACACACACACACACACACATACAGTTGGTATAGGAAAGGGTTAAAGTTTAACTCAGCATAGAAAGGGGCATAAAGAATGAATTTTATGGAACTCTTTGCATGTATATTCAACAGATCAAGCCTTCAGGATACGGCAATTCCTGATTATTTCAAACACACCTTTGTAAAAAGGTGTAACTGATACTTAATGTATCAATTAATAAGACTAAGTTTGATACTTAGCGAGTCTCGGCGGTCTGAAAGAGATTCCTGATGCAAATCTTAAAGCTTCCCGTAGATCTTTGCTGAATTCGGGTCGATGAAAAGAACCAGTTTGAGTCAGTGTCACTTGATGAATGGAAAGGACTAGGCCGAAGAAAGGCCTGGCACAAGCTTTGGTATCCTGCAGCGTTTTTCTCACATCTTCTTAGCTTATGACCGAACCACCGACTGGGGCGGGTCCCTGGAGCCGGGCCTTTAAGGTCGGAGAAGATCTCCGCCTTTCAAGATGGGCTTGTCCAATGAGCAAAATGGAATTTCCGAGCGGGAGGTGGCAATTGCTGGAGGGTTTACGACCCTTTGTTCTCTAAGCATGGTAATTTGCAAATGGACTTAAATCGAAATTATTAACGATTCTCAGGGCCCTAATATATATTGCCTATGTACCACCATATAATATACACGCTTGTTTCGATCATAAGAAGGCAAATTCATAGATACTAAACAAGGTAAAGTTACTTATATGAATGAGTGGTTTATCGTAAGCATGAATAAAAATAGTCTATAATACAACAGATTAAATACAACACAGCAATAATATACACAATGGCCTGAAGAAAATGGGTGTTCATTCAAAGAAGGTTTTCCTATGAATTAATTAGTAGAAAAGTCAATTTCTCCTGTGCATTTGTGCCCCTTGTTTCTGGAGAATGCAGCTAAGAGTCGGCTCGCATTCCACAAGGTTGTAAATGTATCGGGTTACCATGAAACCAGGGTCTTGTTCGGCGTCCTGGGGTGTTACAAAGTATTTGTGAAATCTAGCTAACAAAATATATATTGTGTGTTGGAGTGGTCAAGACGCTACAGGTGTGTAGTTGTATGTAAGCAAAACAGACAATTATCTTTTATTGTAAAACGTGACAACAAGATCGCGATTGCGAAAGTGAAAGCACCCAAAGCCCGGCTTATAACATAGCAAAAGAGGAACTCCTGTTCACAAAATTTAAATCACAAATAATACTACTGATTAAAAAGAATGGGTTGAATGTTAAACACTTTCGTACCACATAACTATAAACTATGATAAAATTTCTCAGCATGCAACTGAGTAACCTATGTTGTAGCGCAAAAAAACAAAAAATCAAAAAGTTAGTTTCGCAAAAGTGGACCAGTGGGGAATAATGAAGTTGGAGCCTGCTTTTTACCCAAGTATTGTGAAAATAAATAAAAATAAACATTTAAAAAATACGTAAATCACGTTTACTAATAAGGCTTGACCAACAACAATATTATTATACTATATGAATTTTTATTTATATTTTGATTTACTTAATGAAATTTAATGAAATAATAACTAACATATCTCAAATTCAAAAAGTATTTTTTTTTACTTTATATACTACCAAATGCTGGTAAGAATAAATAAATCAAGCAGAGTTGCAAAAATAAAAAAAGAGGTTGATGATGAAGATGATGGAGAGGTTCAGGTCCTAGTTTGCACCTTATGGAAAGTGCCTGTTTGTTTTTATTTTGAAGCAAAGCTTACTGATTTTAAACCATATCGAAAAAGTTCATTTCCGTTTCCTTTCCAACTGCGGAGAATTTCTGATTCTAATATTATTTAATCTACTTTCTCTCCTCACTTGTACTTTTATTTGTAATGTTTGTGTTCTCATTGTCACACAAGTGCCTGAGAGAAACTTTTCAGTTGTGCCTGTCCTCACTATAACACTCAACTGTGTATCTCAGAGAGTTTATTCTCCAAGGCAACCATGTCCACACCCTCTTATTCAATGAGAGAACCACTACAGAACAACAGTATCTGAGCCGTGCTCTAATATCCCAATGCCCACTCTCCTCAATCAGGCACAAGAGCATAGTGTCCACTCCAACAGACTGCTTTCCACAGAGGACCAAACCTCATGCTCTTTACAAGCAGAGCAGCCCTACTTACACGTCCAAAGGATGGACCTCTCGGATAGCCGCTCATGCCCCTGCCCTCCACTGCCATCCACAGCCCCTCCAGTGGTATATGTCACGGATTTCATAACCATATATGCATTAGCTTAATAACAACCTTCCCTACACCATGCTGTACCTTAGCAAACATAATTAATCCTGTTTCTCCATTTTGCTGATGCATATTCAGGTTCGTGTCATAGTAAAAGGAGATCTTTCCTTTTTTTTTTTTTTGATGGTAAAATCATGAATTGCACTGGTAATGGACTTGAATCACTTTTCAAACAATATTTATTCTGCTAACAACATTTATTCTTTCAACACTACCGTTGAAAAGTTTAGTCAGTACATTTTTTTTGTTTCGTTTTGCAAGAAATTAATACTCCTGTTCAGCATTACACATTAATTACATTTAAAGTAGAGAGCATAAAGACATTTATAATGTTACAAAAGATTTGTTTCAAATAAATGCTGTTCTTTTGAACTTTTGTTCATCAAAGAATCCTGAAAATAAAAAAATAGCAAACAGTTATTTTTAAACTGTAATAATACTGGTGAGCATAAGATACATCTTTCAAAAACATTTCATAATCTTACTGACCTCAAACTTTCAAACAGTCTTGTACGGTATTATATATATATACTGTATTTTTTATACATGTACATATTTTCTACAAGATGATTGTGACTTTAAAAACCTAGAATTGGTTTTCCTGCATTATGAGCTTTTTTCTTTTCCAATTATGCTCAGATGCAACACTAGAATAACATTTTGATCTCACGTCTGTAACACCTCCTTCCTCTCTAACACAGCCGTCAGCAGCATCTCATCACTACGTCTCACACGCGCTGAATCTCATCTGTGCCACTCTCCTCTCTGTCATTCAGCCTGAGGTGCCAGCCCTCCTCAAACAAGCCTATCCCGGAACAGCACTGACCTCCCAGTCACCACCTAACTGGCTCAGACTCTCCCTCGATTTCATCAGACCTGACCTTCACCCCGATACCCCTTCTCCAGGCCCTCCCTCTCCCGGCTCGGAGCCTCCGCTGGGGCAGAGCCGCTGCTCTTCCCACACTCAGAGCGAAGCGTCCACAGCAGTGCTGGAGGAGTTGAGGGCGTGTGGACTAGGCCCAGAGGGTGGCTCTCGTACCCCTTCTCCAACCCTCAGCCCGATGAGTGCGGTCACAGTAAACATGGTGTTACACTCTCCTCCAGCTAGCACCGCTCATGTAACTGTTCACCGTCTGTAAATTACTGCTTCTTTCTTTGTCAGTTTTCATAAGGATTCCTACTGTACCTCTATTTCTAAAGGGGCCATATTCAACATGTGTTGCATACCGTTTCAAAAAAATTAGGTTATGACATTTTTTTTTTTTTATCAATACTTTCATCCGGCATCGACGAAGGAAATTGAACAAAATTGACAGTAAAGACAAAAGATTTCTATTTGAAATAAAAGCACAAGAATAAATAAAATTTAAAAAATCAAAACAAAAATCACAAGAATAAAAAAAAAAAAAAAAAACATTATAGAAGACAACTGATTTTTGAAATTATAATAATATTTTGTAATATCTATGATTTGACTATATATTTGATCAAATAAATGCAGCTTTGGTGAGCAAAAGAGACTTATTTCAAAAACATTTAAAAAAATTTACAGACCCCAAATTGTAGCATATATATAAGTCCACATAATGTTTTTAGCACACATTTTTTTGCATCTCCTGTCTCACCCTTTTTTATGATATGTCCCCTTTAATTGTACAGTACAAATGCTTTTTTTCATTCATTATCTCTTCTTTTCTCCTCTCATCAATTTGACAACTTATTGTTTATTGTTTCTAATTCGGTTTCATTACTCTGCATGTTTAACAGACACCAATATCACTTGTCCACTGTTCACATTTAACGGTTTCACAATTTCTTCTCTGTGTAACATCTGGGGTTATACCAAGACTAACATATTCTTTAGAAAAACATCAAATCAAGGGTCCCGAGGGTCTTCACTAACACCTTTTGCCAAACAGTATGCTGAGATTCTCAGTATGACACACTGTCTTTGTCTTTGAAAAACTTCAGGTGCAGGAGAACATGGTTTTGTTGAGACTTCTTGTACTGTTCCTGTGGTATCTCTTTTGGTATACTAATGCTTAATATTAACTATTGTTTGTCCTGAAAATCAATAAATAAATCCAAATACTGAAAACCGTTCCACTTGAAAGCAGTGTTTTGTTTTTTTTATCTGCCCAGTGGGCACTGTATTTTTAATGTATATTTTACTAGTCAATCCACAGATCTGTGGGGGATTTGTTTTCATTGTTTGTTATCCCATTCTTTATCCTCTGTCAACTTTCATTAAAGGCTAACAGATGTCATCTGTGACAAAACAGTCCAATCTCAAATGTAATTTATTATACCTAAAGATGTTTGTTCAGTTAACAGGGTCTTTCTGTTGTGTTATACAGGGCCAGATGACTGTGAACGGGGGTCTGAGTGTGCCAGCAAGTCCTCGTAGTCACTTCCAAAGACCCTTCTCTCCCTCAACATACCCCCCTCCTCCTTCACTGAGCCCTAGTATTACAGCCATGCAGCAGGCTAGAAGCACTGGTGAGTACTGAAGCGAATCTAACACTTCCACATGCTCTTGTGTCAGTGACGTTCACCGTCATTATTGATTTCATCATTGGTAAGAACAAGGAAACTGAATTAGGTAATTGCTAAAAACACTTTGTATCAATTTAACCACAGCCACAGGCTGTATATGTGTGTATATATTACATTTATAAAATTTTCTTTGAAATAGTAGTAAATAAGTAATAGAATTTAAAAATTTGATAAATCTTAATTTTTCTTTAAACAATCCCAATACTGATTCACAGAATCCCAAATTTTCCCCGCTGCTGTTTGCAAATTTTTTTAGTGAATCAAAAAAATGAATCATGTTTGTTCATGAATCATGAACAAATGACTCTAAGTTTTTCTTTTTTGTGTGTGTGTGAATCAAAAACATACAGCATGACCAGTCCAGTCTGATTCACAAACAAATGATTCTCTTAAGTTGGTTCTTTTTAGTGAGTCAAAGACATAAAGCATGACCAGTGTGATCTGATTCATGAATGAATAACTCTCATAAGCCAGTCCTTTTTAGTGAATCAAAAACCTTCTGCGTGACCAGTGGAGTCTGATTGACAAACAAATGACTCGCACTAGCCAGTCCTTTTTAGTTGAGTCCTGAAGCAATTTATTTATTTTTATTAATAGTTAATTAATACTTACTATTAGTTTTAATCAGTCGGAAACATTCACATGTGTAATTTACAGCATTAGCAGAAGGAACATTTATTTTATATGTTAGCAAAATGGACATTATAACTGAAATATAGCACATCAAAATCTAATTGCGACTAGTTTGTGAATCAGAATCGGATCAAATCAGGAAATCTGTATTGATACCCAGCCGTAATAAGTAGCATTAGCTGTGAACATGCTTTTATTAAATAATCAAAGACATGATATGAGGTAACAGAGCTATAAAAATACTTATTCCAGAATAGTGTTTTTATTGTCCTGGAAATATCTGTACAGCCAAATGTATGTCATAAGTGTTGCAGTACAGCTGTGCAAATGTTCTCTCTGGTCTCTGATAAGTCACTGGCGTGATGTGCCAGACTCTAATGAAGTACTAATGAGTAAGAAAGCGTGACCTGACTGCAGTGGTGTTTACCTCCCGGGTGACACTAAGCGTATCTCGACTGGTCCGCTCTGAGTGTGCGTCCGCGATCTCTCTAATCCCACGTGGCAAATCCCGGGGATTAAGCTGAAATCTGAGTGCTGGAGCGGTTGGGGTGAGGGAGGAGCTGAGACACTCGGATTAGAGCGTCTGTGTGCGTGAGGCTGGCATTTGTCTCTGAACTAGAGCCCTTTTTGCTGTTTTTCCCCAAAAGGCTTCAGTCTGAATGCCCATACATGCCGGACTGTATGTGGAGAGCTGCTTTCTGTGTTTATTATTCTATGCCAGAATGCTGGAATCAACATATTTATGGATTATTTCTCCTGATTTGGAATTACAGTTTGCACTGCATCCCTGACCTGGCTGTATTTCTCAGTTACTGACATGGGAATGTTGGTTAGTTCCAGGGGAATTACTAAAAACCCACCCCCCCCCCAACCTGACCCTGTCTTCCTCCCATCAGCCTCTGAGTCTAGCACTCCGATCTACGCCAACGTGGATCCTCCTGCACGAGTGCCACAGACTGACAGGAAAGAAACTACAGGGAAAGCTCCGCTCTATACTGGCATCGGTCCCGTGGATGAGTCCGGGATTCCCGCTGCCATACTGACGGTGAGTGAATGCTGTTCCAGGATGTTAATCTTTTGTTTCCATATTTATACTGTGCAGCTAAGAATAAATATAATCCTTTGGTATTATCGTTTACATTTTTGTCATGCACTCAAGTCAGAGAAGCAAATTATTAAGCAAATTAATGATATTTTCTTTAACTGTGTGCATTTATGGTGGACATTTTTTTGTACATTTTTATAAACGTTAAGAACATTTCTACCACAATGTCTTTTCTTACCACAAATAATGTACTGTGTTTTACAGCATTTTGTGATGAAATTGACATTTTTGCAGTAAAATAGCTAGCATTTAGGTAGTGTTTTATGTATCTTAAATACACAAATACATAAGAAATAAATGATATTTTTACACTTAATAATTTGACAAAATTACACCTTAATTGCAAATGATGCACAATAAAAAATATTATGCTCACAAATGATATTTCTAGATTTATATAAATCATTTTAACAAAAAATATCAAAATGATTTATGATTAATTTACTTTTTAGATAATCATTGTTTTAATCATGTAATAATTTATAAATATTTTCATAGTTGAACGTCTGGATCTGGGATATGGATACAATAAAATCTATAATCTATAACAATGCATTTAAAAAGTAACAAATATGACGATGAACGCATGGCAGAAAGTTTACAAGACAGTTTTAATGTGTTATTTTTATAACAAAAATGACTTTTAGTCTGTTTGTTTTATTATAAATAAATCTCTGGCACATAAAAGTGGCAAAAGATGAAGAGACACCTATGTGTTACTGGAGAATATCATACTGTAACTACCACAGACCTGTTTAGAGTTAATCAACAGCATAAAAAATGCTATACACATGTTTGCCTAAAAGCCTGAAAGCTGGCCCTGCTGACTCTTTATTGGCTCTGGAGACATTGTCGGAAGTGCATACCTATAATTGTTAATTCCAGAATTAATCTTCAGTCGGTCTCTGGTCACATGGGACTGGTTGTTTTGATTTGTGCACTAAATTGCATTTTCCCACACAGAGTTTAATTTAGCCCCAGGGAAACAGGGGCAGCTGTGCTCAGCATCATTGATGGGCCAGCAGACAGACAGTGATGTGTCTCTCTCAGCTTCACGTGGAGAGGCCAGTTGCATCAGCATTTTTATAGGAGCCTTTTTGATCCAGAGTTTTGGACTCAAGGTCATGGAGCACATTCGGGTTGCTATTTGTTTTCTCAACTTTGCATCTGGACCTTGGAATCTTAATCTGTAAGAGCTGGGAAGGCCTGTAATCTAAAAGATGCTTGCTTTGTGTGTTGTTTTAGACTGTTGACCGGCCAAAAGATTGGTACAAGACCATGTTCAAACAGATTCATGTGGTGCCTAAACCAGGTAGGACTGGATTTTTTAAATATTTACCTTCATTACTTTAAAAATGCATGCGTTGCACTCCCTGTTAACATATTATGTGGTTATTGGAAGGATTTGTTTTAGTCAAACACTGACATACCAATTTATTTTTAGTTAAATATCTGCTATTTCACTTTGAAAGCTATTTTTAGAGCATGTATGCAACATAGAAAGGGAAGGAAACCATTTTTGCAGACTAAACAGGATTACAGTATCGGTTGGTTTGTTTATTATTTTATGCTGTAAGTGACCGATATTTACTGTTTGGTTTTATGAATGCAAGGAATATACAGAATCTCATTGCTATTGGGATTTTAATTATGTCAGACAAGATAAAGCCCTCTATTTTCTGTTTGATTATGGACCTTTCTGCTAAGGGGATAGGTTTTTTATTTTTTTTGGCAGAGAAGGGCATCCTAGGGCCACCTAAAAAGAAGTGACAATAAAAGAGCTTTACTCAGCAGGTTGTGGATTACAAGTGTGTTCATTACTGGAAATGGTCTGTCAGGGGGTTTGCCTGAGAGATTACAGAGGTCACAGGATCAAACCCTTCATTTTGCATCTTATGTCTTTTTAATTGTCTTACTCCCACATCCTACTTGCAAATTAGTTTATGTTACTACGTTTAAAATGCAGTTCCAGTTTATGATATATTTTATCCATGTTAATCATATTTGTTTTCACAGAGAAGGAATGGTCTGGGTCCCATTCTGCCACAGATCCTGTTACAATTACTGGTACAACTATCTCCAAACAAGGTCTCTCTTTGATTCAGTATTTCTTTATTACCAAATAATGTTGATACCAAATAATCAAAACGAGAAGAAGCAATAAAAAACTAATATAAACCAATGGCAATATGTATAATTATCTTCTTTTTTTTTAACACTTTATTTTAGTGTCCTTGTTACATGTTACATGTGACATGTACTTACCATAGTAATAACAATAATTATGCATTATTCCATTTTAATGCATCCTTGACATTTTATTGTTTCAAAAAAAGTAATAAGAATTTCATTGAATAACTAAATTCAAGTTTATTACAAATGATTTTATAATTTCAATTAAATATATTTCTGTATAAATAAAAAAGTTATATATGCACCGCTGGCCCAAAGATTTGAATAATTAAGCATTTTTAATGCTTTATAAGTCTCTTATGATTACCAAGGCTGCGTTTATTTGAAACAATATAATTTTGATGCAAAAATAAACCAGTACGTTTTTAAACTGCATTTTGTATACAACATTTTTTTTAACCATATCAATAAATGCAGCCTTGGTAAGCATATGAGACTTTTAAAATTATAACACAAAATATTGTACCATATTGTGAATATTTCACAATTTCAAATAAACAATTTATAATTTAAAAATATTTTAAAATGTATTTTATTTCTGTAATAGCAAAGCTGAATTTTCAGCGGCCATTACTCAAAAAAAATGGATTTATTGGATTAAAAAAAAAAAATTTTTAACTCCATAAAAATCAGACTAGTTTATTTCTTTATTTAAATTAAAATATTTATGTTTTATTATTATATATTTGTTATTATTTCTTTCAGATAAGCATGCTGCACCTAATGCTGTTCAGGCCCATCCTGCACCTAAAACCAGCACCTACCGGCCCATCACCAAGAGTGTCTCTGATAACGGCGTGTACGGTTTCAGGGCACCTGCCTCCTCTTCTCTCCCTTCTTCGCTGCCCACATCAGCATCCACCCAGCAGAGATCCAATGAAAGGGAGGCACCACATAGAGGCAGGAGCACACCTGACATGTGAGAACCATCCATCCATGCTTATTCGATGACAACAATAATTCTCAAGCAAACTTAATTTTAAGGATTTTCAGATATGAAATCAGCTACTACATCTCAATTTTCAGGAAATATTTATTTTCTGTTGCAGGAATGAGTGGGGGCCTCCTGACAGAAAGGTGGACACACGGAAATATAGAGCAGAGCCGAGAAGTATCTTTGACTATGAGCCGGGAAAGTCATCTATTTTAGAGCAAGAGAGAGCAGTAAGTAATCAGTGACTTTAATATGTTATAATTTTTGTGTGAACTTTTAAAATGACACTTAATGGAATGAAATGAGCTACGTACTTTCTGAGAATAGTTTTAAAAGTAACTTAATTATTTATGATTTGTTTAAAGTTGGTTACACAAAGTGCATTAAATTTATGAGGCATTTTTACAATTTGAGTTTAGTATTTGAAGGAACAAACGTATTGATCTTGGAATTAATGCCCCATGACTTTATGGGTATAGACAGATCGTAACCAGATGCCACTAATGAAATACTATCAATCAGCAAGTCCCAGTAGCGCTGCAGGCATGAAACACAGAATGCTGATTGATTAAACTGAGTTGTTCTTGTATATTAATAGAAATGCATTGATAATATACATGGAAACAGTTGAAATTACATGATAGGCTTTCTCTATATGTTAAAAGAACCTCCACAAACATCTGCCCTAATTGAGCTGAAGTGCTTCAGCAAGCCTGTGCAGAGTCACTCAATAGAACAGATAAATTGCGGGTCCATTAGAGCGTAATGTGGTCAAGGTCACTAATAAGGTTAGAGAAACCAACTTGCTCCTGCTAGTGCAGGTTGTCCTTGTGCAGTGAGCGTTTGTTATGTGCCATTGCCCTCTGCTGGATAGGAGAGGAAAATAAAAAAACAGTCTTTACTCTGAAGGTATTTTCAACATAGTAATAATAGTTTTGCGCTCTGCTGAACTTCACAAATCAACAGCGTTCGCTTGTTTCTTGTCTGATGAAGACATTCCTCATTTTACATCTGTATCTGTCACGTTCACATGATTACCTCATTTCATCCCTTCTTTTCATCTTCTTCTCCCGCTTGCTTTCATTCTCAACACCAGACAAGTAACTTAAGACCAGAGGACATAGATTTAGAGAATGAGCCGTGGTATAAGTTCTTTGCTGAACTGGAGTTCGGTCGGCCGGTAAGTGTGGCTTTGGTTTGGTGCTGCTAGCATGCCGCTTGTGATTGGTGTGGGGTGGAAAGGTCAGATACGTGCTACACATGCTGTCATGACTGAAATGACTGGTTGGAGTGAGCAGACAATTCTGGACACTGTAACATACAATGGAGTGTGATAAATAACCAATATCAGGTTCTGTGTAAATGAGCCTTGCTTCCTCCCACTAGAATTTGTGTCTGTGCATTTTAGGCTTTGATTCGCACATTAAACTACTGTTTGTTGATTATAAAATCTGTTGTGGATTAATTTGACCATATTTGCATGACTTTACAAACTAGAATTTTGACTTTTCACTCTTTGTGCAAGGTGTGTGTAGTTTAGTGGTCTTTGACGTGGCGTGCTATAGGTTGTGTTTCTATAAAAGGAGCTGCACTGCAGTGTGTAGTGTTTTTTGCGTATGTGCAAATTTAGTTTGTGGTTGTCACATTGTCGCTCTAATAGTCATGTGACTTTACTTTCTCTTGTTATGTTACTCTTTCTCTGCTGTTCCCTGCCTCTATCCCATCTCTGGTTGAAGCCTCCAAAAAAACGTCTCGATTACAATCCAGAGAGCTCTCCTCGATTCCGAGCGGAGGTAAAGAATGACTGACTGAGTGATTAACTGCTTCACTGACCAACTTGGGGAACGAAAGAAAGAAATTAACAGAAATAAGCTAGTGCCTACCTTCTCAACCCATCCTCATTTAATATCACTTAACCTCAATTATAACAAAAAGTCCATTGTTTCAACTAAAGTAATGCACTAATTGATTCTTGAGATATGTCACATATTTGGACTTCAGAACTGACAAAATATGCACAGTTTATGCACAGAGGAAAAAAATAAAACGTTTATGCACAGAGGAATTTCTTGGAAATAGTCTATTAAGCATGTTCAGAGGTATTGATTTACACACATACATCCATGCATATATTTTTTTAGTGATTGTAGTTGTGTCCCAAGTAATGCACTATACCGTATGCACTTACCACTACCTAATAATATATATTTCCTTTTAGTATATATATATATATATAGTTTAATTACTCAATCTGTCTAGTGCAGTGATGGCGAACTCCGGTCCTGGAGAGCCTCAGCCCTGCAGAGTACAGCTCCAACCCTAATTAAAACTCACCTGCCTGTAGCTTTCTGGTAACCTTTCAGACCTTGCTTAGCTTGTTCCGGTGTGTTTGCTTTTGGTTGAAGCAAACTGTGGCAGGGGGGGGGGGGGGGGGGGGGGGGGCTGCGGCTCTCCAGGACTGACGTTCGCCACCCCTGGTCTAGTGTATACATTTTATAAGGATATTTTGTAATCTAGCATTGGAGTCTGATAGTCCCTCGCCCCTCCACTATGTAAGGAAACCTGTGACAGTTGAGTATGCATGAAGTATGCAACGTTACACACTTCGTTTTTTTATGTTAAATTTAAGTGCATCAGCTGGGTTTTTGAAGTGCACCTTTTCTTTTTTGGAATTTTCAGTGCAAACACACTACTCACACTATTTGAAAATGTCAAAGAATAGTGCACAAGTAAGCAAATTGGGACACACCTAATTTATTTTCATAATTTTGATTAAATAGTTGCCTGCATATTAGGATGGCATGAGTAATTTTTAGAATGGTAATTTGAGTTATGAACATTCTAATGATACTCTTTGATTATTATTATTAAAGTGTAAGTGATGCTATTTATAAAAGTAATTGCAGGCGAAAGTGTGGGACATGTTTTGTTCCATGTCTTAAGAATCTGTGCACTGTATCTACATCTGCATTTGCTTCTCCTATCATAATAACACTTCTGTCTATTATTACATCATATATTTATCGTGAGACAGGAGCACTTCCTCCTGGCTGTCACCTGCCGATTCTGTCCATGTGTTTGTAGTAGGCAAAGGATCTATGGACATGCCATCAACAGTGTCATATTACAGCTCCTCTTTCACTCACAGGCTTTTTTCTGTCATTGTAAATATAGTTTGCTGGCTGTCAAAGGGGATAATTAATTAAGAATAAATTAATGGTGTCGCTTTCTTGCACACACTAAGTTGCTTTAGCACCCTATTCAGAATTATGCAAATCAAGTAACATTGAATGCATATGTTTTGTAATTATGGTGCATCTATAATGATCTATATCTATAATGTTTACATAGAAAGGCGTGATTGAAAGAATGTCATGACAGCACTATTTCAGTGCATTTTGCACATAGTTAAACTGAATTTGCTAGTGATCAAGACATGCACAGGCATGTAACTACCACATGCAAGTGGCACAGCTGTTTAGTGAATTTGTCTTACAAATGCTGATGATTTTTTTAATCAGTTGCTCCCTGTGAATTGCTACTGACCACTAAGGAGAGAACGCAACTTAAAGGGCAGTGTAGTAACAGTTATGGTTTGAGGAATGCTGTAAATCCAAACAAAGAATTGCTAAAAATTGTCACAGAGGCTTTGCAACCCAATTTTGAGCCTGCTAGTGTGGTATCTGTCACTGTATTTATGTTGACTAGATGTAAATGTGCCACACTGAGGAGACATTTCTAGGACTGCATGTTTGGGCTACTTTTAAAGAGGGTTAAAAAAACACAAGGGGCGTCTGCTGCTGGTCTGGAGAGCTGTTCCAGATAACACTGCTCAGAGCTTCAGAAAACAGGAAGATGATTATCTACTCCAGCCATGCGTACAAGGAATTCCCTGCTTTGTTCGACATAGAAACCCTCGTAAGTGATCTGACGCGTCTACCTGTCCTGGGAATGGCTGGGCTTTTCAAGAGACAGCTGGCCCACGTCACTGTGTCCAGACATTGGGAGTTTCACTGTTTTAACCATTGTTGGATTTGTGAAGGAGAGTGCTTGGTGTCAAAGAACCTACTGTAAAGTAAGTGTGGATATTAGGCAAGGAATTCACCCTGCTTTTTCTCCTTCATCTGTTGCAGACCTCCCTTTATCAGCCATCCACAGACAGGAGCCTTGAAAGGCCATCATGGTAGGTTCACTGTAAATGCATTGAAATGATTTGAAGTCACACAAATCTTTACACTTTATTGCATAGATTTTTTTAAGTATCTATACTTTTTAAAAATATGTTTAGAAAATATCAAACAAAGTGATATCTGAAAACTGACCTTTTTCTCAAAACATTTTCTGCAATGACTTTTAACCAGCTGGTCCCTAGGTCATTCTTAGTGGATGCATGGTGCAGGTCATGACATTACAGAACTTGTTCTTCTAAGTTTAACATTCAGAAAGTGTCCGACTACTTTTTGTCTTATTTTATAATATTTTTTTGTATCAATCGCAATGTATTTTATAATATAATTAATTAGTAATGTGATATTATATATACTAATAAAATCTAGTACTAAACATAATGCCACGTGTTTTTTTTATTTTTCACTATAGGTGAGAAACCTTGGCATTATTTTCAGATGGAGATTAGGATTGCATTTCATTCTAAACCTAGGACTCCCTTTTTTACATTGTTTATCACAACTTACATTTTTATTGGTTATAAATCTTCAACCACATTGATTCTGCAGCTCTGCCAGTGATAACAAGAGACGGAAATCTGAACCTGCAGCCGCTCAGCCCAGGGCTCAGAGCAGTGTGGGCACAACACAAACATCTGTCAGACCACTAGAGCTACCCAGGAGCAGCAGCACCCAGAGGAATCCCCTCACCAGCCCCAGCTCCCCCGCCGCCACAAGGACTAAAGGTAGACGTCAGACGAGCAGCCACACTTGTACACATTATTGAAAAAATAGACAACAGGGGAAGGTTCACAGACAATGTTCATTTTGCTCCTCGCAGCGCAAGCAGAATTTTAAACGACTTTCCCTTTGCATGAATAAAATTCAATGAATTATTTAGTGTTTACAATCTTGCCTCAGTGTAGTACGGCATATCAATTGCTTTTTTATTCAGCGAGGGCTTGTTGATCAAGATGTCTGTTTTCTTTCCAGTTTTCCTACAGGTTGTAGTATAAACATCCTTACTTTTCTCTCCTGTGGGTCAGTTACCTTTTAATGTCTTCTCATGTCTCTTTTTTACCATGCTGCTTGTGGTGGATATCTAAGGTGGGGATGTGAGCAATATGCACACAGCACATTTAAATGGTCAAAGTCCAAACCATGCTACCTCAGAATCCACATATCAAAAGAAAGGGCAAAATGAGGACAGTTTCATGGCTGTCCCAGCTGTCTCAGAAGGCTTCTCCAGCCTCCCTGAAGGCTGGAAAACAGCCAAAGAGCACCCAGAAGATTGGATGATCTCAGAGGAGACCACGTCTAAGCTCAAATCCTGGAGTTGTGATGACCTTCTCTCTGATGGGAGGGGAAGGGAAGTGCAGACCCGTTCGGAAAGCGCCGGCTCCTTGTTGCACAACGGCGAACTAGAGGCATCACAGTGCAGTGACGCCCAAGAGTCCGAGGATCATAGGGAGAGGACAAGGCACCGCTCGGCCCACGATGCACCAGGCTTCCTCAAACTCTACAAAAAGATGCATCACATCAACCGGCAAGAGCTGGTAAACTCTACGGTGATATGCTCGGTCAAAGCCAGGATCCATAAGTATGAGAGCGAACAGCGGAAGGACAGACGCACGGGCAACAAGGGCTGTAACGAAGAGGTGCCTAGGGACATGGTGCACAACAGGATTTCTGAATTTGAGAGTCTGATCCAGAAGTCCAAATCCATGCCAAATCTTTGGGACGAGTGCCCGATCAGGGGTTCTTGTAGGAGGGCCAGCGGCCCCAAGCGTAGCCTCTCTATTGAGTCATTACTGGATGAAGAACCACCAGCCAGAAATCCTCCTGAAGGACGGCCTCAATACCCCAAGATAAACACCCATGTGCCAATCCACATTCAAGTCACCAGTAACCAATTACAAAACTCTTCCATGCAACACGACTACTCAGACATTGAGCATGATGCTGTAGTGTCCGACCTTAGCGACTTCATCCAGATTGAGGGCTCATCCTTCTGTAGCGAGAAGGAGTTCGACGTGTGTTCATTTGCCTCCTCCGAGAGCTTTGGCGGATCCGGGAACCACCATCATTATCACAGGCAGCTTGGGAGCACCTGCAAGGGCCGCTGTCCAGCTTCCTATACGCGCTTCACCACTATGATCAAGCACGAGAGGGCCAAGCAGGACCGGAGGCAACATTTGCAGGTAGAAGAATCTGAGTTCGGACTCAACAAGCTCGCCTTCCTGGTCAGCCCAGTGCCTTTCCGCCGGAAGAACCTGTCACCTTTGAGTTGTTCCCGAGTGCCAAACTCCAAGAGCTGTATGTATGAGGCTCTAGATTCAGCCCTGAAAGACATCTACGACCACATCCACACTGAGAAGCACATGGGCAACCTGCCAGACAACAGCATCCTTCATAGGTTGCTGGTGGAGTTGCTTCCCGACATTCCTGAGAGGAATTCATCCCTGCACGTGCTGGGGAGAAGCAGCCCTACAGTTCAGCCTCTCTCTTACTACCCACAGCCTGACGGCATGCCCAGCCAGGACACTCACCAATCCGAGTACTCACGCCTGTCCCATAGTGCCTCTAACAACCATATAGACAGCAACAACAACCAGAGGAAACATAACTTTGAATGCTGCTATCAAGGTGGACTCTACTCATCCATCTCTGGTTTCCCAAATCCCATTTTGTCCCCCGTGTTTGAGCTCTGCTCCTCCACCATTGCTATGTTCCATCGGTGTTTGTGAATGTGCTTGTTTAGAGCAAGGGTGTTCAAACCCACTCCTGGAAGGCCAACATCATTTAGCGCAGAAGTTCTCAACTTCGGTCCCGGGGATCCACTGCTCTGTACATTTTGTATGTCTCTCTCATCTGACACACCTCAGTTCAGTTCATGGAGCTCCCTCTTAACGAGCTGATGATCTGCATTAAATAAGGAAGACATACTAAATGTGCAGGTCCCCAGTACTGGAGTTGAGAATCAGTGCTTTAGTTTTTAGCTCCAAGTTGCTTGCAAGTTTCGAGTAAGCCTGAAGATCTTGATTAGCTGATTCAAGTGTGTTTAACTGCGGTTGGAGCTAAACTTTGCAGGACAGTGGCCCTCCAGGAGTAGGAGTGGACACCCCTGGCTTAGAGGAAGGAATTGTTATGTTGCAAGGAACATCAGAGAGCACGACTCATACCCACATCCTCTGCCTTATCTAGTTTTTATTTTTGATTTTGTCCCTATGTCTTTCATTTTCTCATTTTATCACATTATATTTTTGTTTACTTTCTCTTTGATCAAACATTTATTTACAGTTATTTCCCTACTCCATTTACAAAACATTGCTGTATTTGGCAGAAAAGACGCTTGAAGATACAGTGGGGAATAAAAGTATTTAGTCAGCCACCAGTTGTGCTAGTTCTCCCACTTAAAAAGATGAGAGCCCTGTAATTTTCATCATAGGTATACCTCAACTATAAGAGACACAATGAGAAAAAAGAAATCCAGAAAATCACATTGTAGGATTTTTAAAGAATTTATTTGCGAATTATGGTGGAAAATAAGTATTTGGTCAATACAAAATTTCATCTCAATACTTTGTTATTATACCCTTTTTTGGCAATGACAGAGGTCAAATGTTTTTCTGTAAGTCTTCAGAAGGTTTTCACACACTGTTGCTGGTATTTTGGTCCATTCCTCCATGCAGATTTCCTCTAGAGCAGTAATGTTTTGGGGCTTTCGCTGGGCAACACGGATTTTCAACTCCATCCAAAGATTTTCTATGGGGTTGAGATCTGGATACTGGCTAGGCCACTCCAGGACCTTGAAATGCTTCTTACCAAGCCACTCCTTCGTTGCCCGGGCGGTGTGTTTGGGATCATTTTCATGCTGAAAGACCCAGCAACGTTTCATCTTCAATGCCCTTGCTGATGGAAGGAGGTTTTCACTCAAAATCTCACGATACATGGCCCCATTCATTCTTTCGTTTACACGGATCAGTCGTCCTGGTCCCTTTGCAGAAAAACAGCCCCAAAGCATGATGTTTCCACCCCCGTGGTTCACAGTAGGTATGGTGTTCTTTGGATGCAACTCAGAATTCTTTCTCCTCCAAACACGACAAGTTTGAGTTTTTACCAAAAAGTTCTATTTTTTTTTCATCTGACCATATGACATTCTCCCATTCCTCTTCTGGATCATCCAAATGCTCTTTAGCAAACTTCAGATGGGCCTGGACATTTACTGGCTTAAGCAGGGGGACACGTCTGGCACTGCAGGATTTGAGTCCCTGGCGGCGCAGTGTGTTACTGATGGTAGCCTTTGTTACTTTGGTCCCAGCTCTCTGCAGGTCATTCACTAGGTCACCCCGTGTGGTTCTGGGATTTTTGCTTACAGTTCTTGTGATCATTTTGACCCCCGGGGTGAGATCTTGCGTGGAGCCCCAGATCGAGGGAGATTATCAGTGGTCTTTGTATGTCTTCCATTTTCTAATAATTTCTCCCACAGTTGATTTCTTCACACCACGCTGCTTACCTATTGCAGATTCAGTCTTCCCAGTCTGGTGCAGGTCTACAATTTTGTTTCTGGTGTCCTTTGACAGCTCTTTGGTCTTGGCCATGGTGGAGTTTGGAGTGTGACTGTTTGAGGTTGTGGACAGGTGTCTTTTATACTGACAACGAGTTCAAACCGATGCCATTAATACAGGTAACGAGTGGAGGACAGAGGAGCCTCTTAAAGAAGTAAGTTACAGGTCTGTGAGAGCCAGAATCTTGCTTGTTTGTAGGTGACCAAATACTTTATTTTACCGAGGAATTTACCAATTAAATCTTTAAAAATCCTACAATGTGATTTTCGGGATTTTCTTTTCTCATTTTGTCTCTCATAGTTGAGGTATACCTATGATGGAAAATTACAGGCCTCTCTCATCTTTAAGTGGGAGAACTTGCACAATTGACTAAATACTTTTTTGCCCCACTGTATATGTTTTATTAGGTTCATACATTCTCTGGGAATCAGAACACTAGAGGAACACAAGTTTGTGTGTGGGCTTGCCACAAAAGAAATATAACTTTGTAAAGTTTCACTCTATATAAATAGCATTGGACAGATGACTTGAGCAGCTGAAGCATGCAATCTAAAAACAGATTTGAGATTTTATTGGCTTGGGAAGAAACATACTCTCTGTATGTTAACACAGTTCACTCTGTCAAACCTGACATAGATGATGAGATCAGCCTCAGTACCTAAAATTTTAGTAATTTGTTTTTGGAAAAGGTCATTGTTTTATGATTTTTTTTATCATAAAGAAAAGCGACACTGTATACTTTTGCACAGTGCACAGTGTTTATAAAGGAAGACCGTTCAGAGCAAGGGGGCTTGCCCACAGTTGGCACAGATGCCAGCTAACCCATTTGCGGTTCTAGTATAAATACACATGATCTATACTGGGGATATGAGTCTAGAGGATAGGTGTAACAACTTATGACATGATTCATGGAAGCTTACTTCATTATTATGGACAAATTTTTTTATATTTTTTTATTTACATTATTTACTTTTCATTGGTCAATAAAATATATATTTGTATTTACTTTTTCTTGTTTTCTTTTTATTTTGTCTGCATTTCTCTCATCAAGCCCCAAATCATTGTTTCCTTTGCTATTGCTTCCCACGCATGTACTGTAATAGTGTTGGTTCTTTGTGAGGCTTGTCTTTGAATCCTTTTACCTCTCTGTTCTTTCTAGATCAGGACACATCCAGAGAATACTCGTACCCTGACGTGGACCACCGCACACCACAGAGCAGGAGACAAACCCCCGATGTGAGAGAGGTAGGGAATATCGTCCCATGTTTCGTATGTACCATGGTTCCCCGAGGGAATGAGACGCTGCGTCGGAAAACGCTAGGGGAATGCTTTCAGCGATACCAAGCTCTGAATCATATGGGTAATCAGTCGAACGATGGGCAGAGACGTGCGCGGCGGGTGACCTCATGACCAGGAAGCTTTAAAAGCACGTGATTTGCCGCCGGCTCTAGCTTCGTAGGAGTGAAGCAAGCTCTAGTAGGGATGCCGGAAGTATGGCCTTGGGGGACACATTTCCTCGGGGAACCATGGTTACATACAGTACCTGGACGTTCCCCTTCGGTAACTCGCGCTGCCGTCGAAACACGATAGGGGAACGAGATGTCCAAGGCCGCCATACTTCAATTTCCCTGCGGGTGTGAAAGGGGCACCGGTATGGCAAGAGACCAAATAAGCCCGGATTGTACAGTAAGGCGGGCTTCGCCATCCCGAAGGCCACTTCTCGGAGGAGTAATCTTGAACCCCCAAAGGAGAGGGGCGATCCAGAGTACTCGATGTTGGACTAGGCACTGGATCCAACCACTTAGCCTAAGCTTTCTGGCCAAGGCCTCGCTCAGCCCCTTAGGCAGAGAAATGTGTAAGAGAGGGTTTCCTTCCCACTGAATGGCCACCGTAGAGGGGCTTGGTAGCGCAATGGCCGCCACCAGCCCTCTAGGTGAGTGGGTCACCCCTGCGGATAACAGGCCTGCAGGAACTCCAGAACTGTACCAAACGGGCATTTAGCTGGGTCGGGCTGGCGGTCTCCGCTGAATACAGTTTCCTCATAGAGGGAGCTCTGTATGGAGGATGGTCTCAACAACCTCGTTGAGAGACCAGAGGCTTTGAGTTGTGCCCCCTCAGGGGCCACAACCACAACTTCCACAGCTCCTCCCGCCTGTGGAGGAGATCCTCCTGACTTGCATCTCCCATAGAGCGCCATCGAGGAGAGAAATCAGGCCTGAGACCCAACTCGGCCTGGCCGGAACGGGGATACTAACAACAGACAGGCCCTGTCCTGGCGCACTTTCTCCAGAACTCCTGGGAGCAGAGCGATTGGGGGAAAAGCGTACAGATGAAGACTCGGCCACGTCTGTACCATGGCATTGGAGCTGGATGAGTCAGAGAGAACCAGAGGGGACAGTGTGATATCATATGAGTCGCAACAGGTCCACCTGAGCCTGGCCAAACACTCTCCATATCTGCTTCACCACCTCGGGGTGAAGCATCCATTCCTCCCGGGCCTCAGCCCCCTGCCTTCCGAAGTATATCTGCTCCCTCTTGAGATGCCCGGAATGAAACTGCTCTCAACGAGAAGGAGTTTTGCCTGGGCCCACACAAGTATCTGGTGTCCCACTTGTACCAGTGGCGCGAAACGAGAACTCCCTGGCCAGTTGAGTAAGAGACCCACCGTTCGTTGTTACCACAATGGGACCTCTTAGTCTGGGAGAACTCGAAACAGGCCAGCATCTCCCGACAATTGAATGCCATGTCAGATGGCGACCACTCCACAGACCGCGGGCAGGGTGGCCACTCATGACCGCACCTCCACCGGTGAGGGATGCATCCGTCGCTAGCATACGCGGCAACAAGGAGCTCCCAGCACTGGGCCCTGAGACAAGAACCAAATTTCCTCCACAACTGTCTAAGGGCCACGTATGCACCAGGCCCCCCCCCCTCTCCGCGGACCTTAAGCATGCTAAGGCGGGTTTCCCCTCGGTTATAACCCCTTGTTCTGTTGCCACCACTGTAAGGGTTCCCATGTTCGCCCTCCAGAGTTATCACTTTGGACCCGCTGTCACAGCCAAGCAGGTCTGGAACTGCTTTTGACAGTGAGTGACGCGGCCTTCCCTCTTACTCTGCGGACTGAAATGTGATTATCAAGTCGAACCGAGCATGAGACATACATTCCTGAATCGTGGTCGAAATCACACACCACGCCCAATAATTGTTCTCGTAACTGAAAAAGCACACTTTTCTTGGCGTTAGTTTAACCCCAGCTCTTCGTGTGAGCGGAAACGAATTCGATGTCGAAAAAAAAACCGCCCTCCGCTCTTAATGAGCTAATATCAACCCATCGTCGATGTGGCTTTTTTGAGTCGTGAAAGTGTGGGGTGAGATTGCAAGGCCAAAGGAAGAACTCGGTGTTAGTAAGCTTTTGCCCCCAAAAGCAAACATCAGGAACTTCCTGTGATGAGGAAGGATGGAGATATGGAAATATGCGTCTTTCAGATCGATCGTGACAAACCAGTCCTCGGGCCTGATCTGAGACACGACCTGTTTGAGTGTGAGCATCTTGAACTTCAGTTGCATGACTGAGCGGTTCAATATCGGTTTCATATCTAAAATGGGACGCAACCCCCCACCATCCTTCTCCGGAACAATGAAGTACCGGCTGTAGAAACCCGGAGTCTCTGTCGAGAGGAGGGACCACCTCAATGGCCTCCTTCCTCAAGAGAGTATTAACTTCTTGTTCTAATACCACGAGCCTGCTGGGGACCCACTAGCGTGGGGGTGACCCCGTTGAATCGTGGCGGACGAGAACCGAACTGGATTCTTTAGCCTCTTTCTACAGTACGCAGGACCATTTGAGATACATTTGGCAGTAGCTTCCCCGCTGCTAAATAATCTACTAAGGAAATCAGTCTCTCGAGACTGATCTCTGGTTTGCCAAGAACGGCTAGTTCGGTGCCTTGAAGCATCTGCACACCGACAGGGGACGCTGAACTAACTGCTCTGGGGACCTCCGCAGAGGCCCCGAGCCTCTCAGTGCCGCTACGTTGCCGTGCGAAACTGAGAGAAGAGCTCGCACGTAGACCGGGATCCTGCATAGCAGGGTTAACAGAACGATATCCTGAGGGCACTGAGGAGAGACGGGCACCGTGTAATGCGGTGTGAACCTCTCTTCCCCAGAGGGGCTTGCCCTCCAAGGTCCTGAGCCACAGCATCAGGACTCTCATAGCTGAAGTCTCCTATCAAAAACGACGGCCCTCAGACCCACGTCGTCTGCTAGGAAGACTAACCCACAGCCTGCTCGGAAAGAGGGCAGGACCCTCCTAGATACCTCCGTATAGGTTAGCGAAAAAAAAAACCTCTTAGTAATGGCTAATGTTTTTTTTCCCGGGCGGTAACTGAGAGAAGCGCTCGCCCGAGACCGCTGCGCCCTGGAACACGGCAGGGTTGGCAGACCGACCTCCTGAGTGCACTGAGGAGAGACGGGCACCATGTAATGTGGTGTACACCGCTTTTCCCCAGAGGGAGCTGGCCTTCAGAAGTCCTAGGCCTTAGGCGTCAGGATATTTACGACGAAGACTATCCAGCGAGGATGACGGTCCGCAGACCCGCCTTCTGTTAGAAGCCTTCGGCCTGGGAGCTCCACTCTGAATCTAGACTCTGCGGAGTACGAGAAGTGAGGCCCCCCAGAATGAGGGTCTGGAACACGGTGGGTTGGGACTGCTACGCCCAGCAGCCCCTGCTAACCGCCTAAACCTCCTCAAAGGAAGAGAGGTTAACACGTGCTCTCACTCGAGAAATTTATATACCCAGAGCCCCTGTATATCTAACTTCTCATAGTCAGAAAACACTTCATTTTATTTTTTTTAAAAAAAATTCTCAAGAATTAAATTCAATCAAACCACCAGACAGTTAAATAAGGTCTAGTGTAGTATAGGGGAAAAAATTCACAGCAAAAACCGAAAATGATTAATATATGTGCTGCGCGCGAGCCATTCAGTCACATGATCAACATCAGTCTCCTTGACAAACAAACGAGCTCTAAATCTAGTGAACACGGGTGGAGATAGGAAGAGCCGTCTACAACCGTCTGCTAGATCATGAGCGATCTCCGCGTTCTCAGTCGTCGCCGTGCCTCAGCAGCAGCGGGACCTCAATCGCAAGATCACAGGCACGGACATACTCCTCGGAGCGTGCCCGGCGAGAGTGGAGCATTTAATAGCGGGGGGGGGAACACAATCCGCCCCGGCTCGCGAGCTCCGCTCCTTATTAATGCTTCTCATAATAATATAAGGCATAATATTGTTTGCTTGTGTAACTGATGCTTGTGCAACTGGCGAGCTCTTTGACGCACTCCATATCAATCTCCTCGGAGAAAGACAGGCAGAGCGTCGCGCCCTCTCCCCGGGTTAATACCGCATCGCGGGCTTCCGAACCCCGAGAGCGGGTGCCGGATCTGGTGATTAGCAGATCAATACGCGAAACCCACGAGCACAGCCGCAGCTCCGCCTCGGCGAAAGCGGGCCGGCACCGCGAGGAACGCTAGTGAAGGCTACCTCCTCAAAGAGAGCCCTCTGATAGCGAAGCAAGGCAGTAACAACTGTGCTTCACTCCCAAGCAAACCACACACAGGCTGTGTGTATCCCCACTCGTGATATAACATTATCTTGGGCAGGGAGGAACCCACAACCTACAACGTGGCCTGCTCTCGCCTTGAATGCTTTGTCCTTGCATGAGCTTAGACATAGCTGGAGGTTATAGACTTTGGACAGACAACAATAAATAAGATTCACAGAACATAAATCGTGACCGACACATACAAAGAGCTTCGCTGAATGACAGAAAGCTAGCGCCGGTGGCACCTAACATGCTTTTAAAAAAAGCTTGCCTGAAGTCTGACGTCACCAACCACCAGGCCTAGCACCCCCAAACACAACAACCGCCCGCCCGCCCCTCACGCGGACGTCCGCCCGCATCGTTCGAACGAGACTGATTACACCTATGATTCGATCTTTGGTATCGCGAGGCTTTCCCCCTAGCAGTTTTTTTCGACTCAGCTCGAGTTCCCCGAAGGGGAATCATTACACTTTGTCATATTTTCCTGCAAAATTTTAGTAGAAGCACAAATAATTGATCTAGCTTTGATCACTGCTATAACCCACCTCATTCCAGCATGTATAAAGTTCGATTTCTCTGGCTTCGTGTCACTTGACGAAACAATTAACCTGCCGCCGAGCAATCTTGACCTTCAAGAGCACAGACAGCAAAGTAGAACAACTTTCACAACCATGTCAACCGTTTCTGTTTTTATACTGCATATTTGGATGTGCTACAAATCATCAGTACATTTCATGTATTTTCTTTCTTTCCTGTCATAATTTTCCCCATGTGGAATATAGTTAACCTTGATTTTTAATTTCCTTCTTCCGAGAGCGTGCGTTTAAGAACAGGAGAGACGGTATACATCGACTCTGCAGATAGATAATAAAGAATAAACTGTATGAAGGATAACACAAACACCACCGTGGATACATGGGCATCTTCATTCTTCCCCATCCATATGTGTAGGTGTGTACTTTAAAAAGGGAATAGTTCACCCAAAATGAAAATGCTGTCATTATAACCCCTTATGTTCACTTCGAAGCACAAAGAGATATTTTTGATGTTTTCTGACCCTGCAATAGACAGCAGACGGACTACCAAGGTTCGAGGCCTAGAAAGTAAGGACAATCATTAAAATAGTCATCAAGATACCACAGCATGCATGTGGATGCTTCTGACACGAGCCCGAGTTCTGATTTAGAACCCTTGTATAACTTGTTTGCAACAGAGGAAGTCACAACACTTGCATCATGGTACTGTCGTTTAATGCACAGCGAAGACTACTGGAAGAGAAGAAATTGTTGATAAATTTATTCTTTTATTGTTTTATTTTGTGTTAAAAATTATTCTCATAGCTTCCTAAACTTAAGGTTGAACCACTGTGCACAGGACTATTTTAATTATGTCCTTACTAGTTTCTGGGCTTGAAATGTGGTAGTTTCCTTGCGTCTATGCATGGTCACGGAGAGCTCTCGTATTTCTCAAAATATCTTAATTTGTGTTCCAAGGATGAAGAACGAAGGTCTTAAAAGTTTGGAATGAAATAAGATTGAGTAATTAATGAAAGATCAATCCTTTTTGGTGAACGGATCCTTTAAAAGATAGTCCGGTTTAGCTTATTGGAGAATACCTTATGTATATATATATATAATATTATACTATATATATAATATATATATATCATTGTGTTTAATAATTTATCGCTGAAGTCTGCCCTTTTAACTTCTGTCTCTTCACAGAAAATCCCTCCTTCAGAGAGACATCAGCCAGTGAGACCTCCACCACCAGCCCAAAGCAAAGAAATTGGAGAAGCAATTGCCCACTACAACTTTAATGCTGATACTAATGTGGAACTTTCATTAAGAAAAGTAAGCATTTTCTTAGTACTGCTGTCATAAATATCTTTTAGTTTCAGCATGTGCTCATTAATCCACTTCTTAATGTCTCTTACCACTTAAGAGCATGTCTTTTGCTAAATAATTCTCACTTTTTACTGAATGCTAATGTTCTAATGAACTTTTGAAAAGAAATAAAGCAACAAGACATTAAACACCTTTAAAAGTTTTGCCTCAACCATTAACGACTTCTCCATATAGTTGCATATTAAACATCAAATACATTATAATTGGTTATGATTTTGTCATTTTGCACTAAAATTTTGGTTTCGATCCACCAAATATACCACCTAATATCTTGTGTTGGTGTCTTCCAGGGTGAGCGTGTTGTTCTGTTGCGGCAGGTGGATAAGAACTGGTTCGAGGGCAAAATCCCAGGTACAAACAAACAAGGGATTTTTCCTGTGTCATATGTGGACATCGTTAAGAAGACTTCAGTACAAAGTACCGGTCAACCTCCTGGGCCCAGTATACCCACCAGCTACTCCAGTGACAGACTGAACAGTAAGGTATGTTTTCATCTGCAATCCCACTTAAAATGTACCTACAATGTCTAAAACACATCTCATATTACTCATGAGGTTTATATCATGGTGACTACAGATATCTGAATTTCAGGTTACATACATTTATATTTTAAATACACGATCCGTGCCGACAAACGGTGGCATCAGAGGCACTAAAGCCTCTCATTCATATAATGTTACTCATATTGCCATAGCTCATGTACAGTACTATCAGTGCCAACAAGGTGGCAAGTAAAAAATTAATCCTTTCTCAGATGGCAACTGTCCCAGTGCCAAAATAGAGCACCTCTGTCATAGATTACCTTTGGCTTGTTGTGTAAGATAAGCCTGACTTCAGATTAAATGCCCTTGAGTTGTAAATTCCATCTAAAGAACAAAGAAGTAAAGGCTTATTCCTTCGCTCACATGAGATGAGTCCAGCAGGATTAGATCAGATTAATCACACGTCCTGCCATTATACAGTATAGCTAATTAAAACATGGACATGACCTGCTGTGCTATACATGTGCTGCTCAGCTCCTGCTGTTACTGAAAGGGAAGTTTCTGTGAAGGTGAACTAATATGACTGAACTGGACTGGTATAATTTCTTATTATAGCAAACACATTTTAACTTTGTACTACAGTACATACATTGACCCCATGAAGAATTTGGACAATTAAGCCACACTTAAAAAAATGAATATTATTGCATTAGATAACAAAATATCAAACTAATGTCATTAATTAAAAAAAACAATAGCACAAGCACACTTTTAAGCAAGTTGTTTTAAGCACTGGAGCTGGTAAGATCTTTTAGGTTGGTAAAGGTTCAATGTTGAAAACAGTTGTGCTTAATATATATTTTTTGGGAATAGAAAGTTCAAAGGAAATATGAATCTTTTGTAACAATATGAAAGTCTGACCGCAAACATGAACCGTAGTGTACTAGTAAAATTACAACGTATTTGGACACTTTTTGGTTGTCAAACATTAGTCGAAGACTCATACATTTTTAAACGTGGCTTAAGAATAAAAACATTTTGGAGACAATGTAAATTCACAAAACACACAATCGTCCAGAAAATGTCCTACTAGGTTATTTTTGTCCAATATCTTTTCATTTCAACTTTCACAAGAGAAAATAGTTCCTGAAAAGCCCCGGGTAGATGTGGAAGGCTTGTATTATGAGGACAGGATACTCCTATCTCTGATTTATAGATGACCTCTTAGTGGCCTTGTTGTTGTTTCCACCTCACAAATCAATACAGACAGCAAGTGTGCTCTAAAAATGATTCATTATGGCATATCCTTCCTTGTAGCTCATGTCTTCTGTCTTAGGCCTGTTTTCCCCCATACTGCATCTGCAAAGCCTTTACAATAATTTGAATATGGGACTGCATAAAGTGTTCACAATGACAGCGTTTCTGCTGTGTAGCAGAGCTACGGAAAATGAAGTGCTTTCTAGGAAATTCCTTTGATAATGGCCATAAATTATGTGAAATCTAATTTACATGATGGGTGGGATTCTGTATACATCCAAATAGTAATTAATCTACGCATAACAGAATCCAAATCCCACACTGTAGCTGTAAACTGCTTAAATCATCTGGAATTAGTCAAGATTTACTGAATAAAAAGTGTTGTTTTTGTACCATGGTTTTCTAGGTGGGATTTTCTTGTAACTCTGCAGAATTTTTTCATCTATCCTCCTGTCACTTTTATTATCTTTTCCATCAGTTCTCTTAATTTCCAGTGTATATAAACACTATCACTTTCTATTTCTTCCTCTCTTAAGCCATCATCTGCCAGTACCCTCTACAACTCTTCATCCCCATCTGTCCGTCCACTCTCCTCATCCTCTCCCAGTCCACAAAGAGCCGCACACCTTCAGGCTATCACCAGCGAGTGGTTGACCCTCACTCTGGGTCTGTCTCCTTCAGGAACCCCTGCCCCCACACCTCCTCCCTTCCCTTCCAATTTCCAGCCATACTATGAAGTATTGGATTTTGCCATCTCCCCTTCTCCCGCCTCCTCCATGCTGGGCCGCTCTCCAGCCCTCACTCCTGCGCTCAAAGAGGGTCACTTCATTCCCATCACCTCCCCAAAGTCCTACATGTCCCCCGATCCGAGCCCATCACCTCAACCTTACCTCACCTCCGCCTCCTTCACTCCTTCGCCCACCTCACCCATATTTGACTCCAGCCCCAGGTCTAGCAGTGTCATAGAGATCCTCTCCAGCCAAAAAGCAGATTTAGCCGAAAAAGAATGGCAGTTGTTCTCAGATCGCAAAGACCTCCACAAACCAGGCGAGACAGGCCCCGCTAAACTGCGCAGCCCTATTGACTTGGCTGTTTTTGAAGCACACGAATCCCCATTGGACATCCTTCCACCTAAAGACAACGAGGATGATCTGTGTGAGGAGTTAGTGTCAATTATTAAGGCCAGCCAATCAAAGGGCACGTTCAAAGAAGAGGAGGGATTTTATCGCCAGGAACCAGATATAACAAAAAAGCTTCCCAGTCTATTTATAGAGGAGGAGCCGAATGAAGACAGCAGCTTCTTAAATGAACCATTGACATCAAATACCTTTACTCCAGTCCAACCTGCCCATAGTGAGGGGTCAGATATTGAGGTAGTGCTCGCTGTGTGGTTGTACTGCCCAAATGAACAGCCAAAATAGATTTCCTTACAGGAGAAGTGTGTAATTTTTTTATATTACGAAATATTAATTTCCGTCTTTTTGGAGCAAACTATAGAAAATGGGCAAAGTACTTAGGTTTTTATTTTCATTGGTCATTATTTTTGCTTTTTATTAAAATTAAAAGAATTAAAAGTTTAGTCAAAAAATTAAACTGAAAATAAAGTTTAATAATCAATTAATTAATTACATTTATGTAACAGTCAACACTCAAAAAAGTTGTATATAAAGCTGTTTTTGTATCAGATGTGGCTGTAATAAAAACTTGTTTCTTTTCTTTTTTTTTATCACAGATTTATTCATTAAATAAAGACAACAGGTTAAGTAAAAGTAAAATGAATATATAATGTGCATATATTTAGCCAAAATGCTCCTCTTTAGAGTTATTTCTTTCTGGCTTACTAACAAGCTATTGACATTGAATGGCTTTCCTGAGGTAAATGTAATGTTATGTGACATTGTTTTGAAGCTTCTTTATTTATGTCTTTCCACTCAGAATCTTATTGTGAATATTGGTTGGTGGGTGCACTACAAATAATGTTTAGTGAAGTTGTGTTTAGTCATCATCAACAAAAAGAAAACAGCGTAGACTAAAAAGATATTGGCTCATCAAAATGGAGATTGATTGAAAAGGAGAAATCAATATTGCCAATCCAGCACTATCGTCCACCTCAGCTGAAAATTAATTTTCATTTTGACTGAAACAAATGCGGGTTAATGCTGCATTTTGACTGTGAATATTTTCAGTTTCCAAAATTCCAATGCATCACTAATTTTTGCAATTCTGTTTGGTGAAGTTAACGGCACAAAAAATTACACACTTCACCTTTAAATTCTGAAGTATCTGTAGAGGATGATGAACATATGTCTTTGGCATGAATAACTGTTTTCATCTCCACACCAGCAGGGTGAAGTTTCCCAGAATGCCTCTCCACGTCTCTCTCCACTGTCCTCACAGATGTCATTGCTGTTCACACTGCCCTCATCGGCTAAATACTCTCCCCCTTCCCCACGCTCCACCCCTCCACTGCCCGGGGTTTCACAGTCGCCCCCTCCCTCTGCAAAACTGTTCTCTCCACAGGACCTCCGCTCCCCAAAGGTCAAGGTAAAGACAAGGTGCTTGTTAGTGACTGTATTAGCGCTCATCCTCCTCCACCCTTCCCCCTAGTCTTACCACTTCATAACATTCCCTATTAAAGTTAACTTGACGTACATCATCTCTGTGGTATGCATTTCCATGAGAGATTTATTGCACCACAGTGTGCACGCTTCATAAATGAAACACGGAACAATGTAGTTCATATGTCTGACATACAGTAAATTATTACAGTAATACGGGGAGCTAGAATCATTAATTATTAGTAAGTCATAGACATATTTAAATCACCCAACCCCCACCAACCAACATTTTTAAATTCGCTATCCACAATCCTGTGATCCTTTAAATTAGCTTTATGGGCCTTGCCCTATTAGTTCTGTCCACTGGCATCGGAACAAACAAAGACCGCTCACAACGGATGCTTGGGTAAATAATGAGACATTTAGACCAAAAAGAAACAGGCACAATTCTGTCCATGAGTAAATCGTATAGAGAATATTCACTCCCTCATGTTAACCCTTTTTTGTATCAATTATTACCCTATTAAAAATTCAGATTTGGTAAGATTTTCTGTTACTGTATGTTCACCAAGGCTATATTTTATTTGATCAGAAACAGTAAGAACAGTGATATTGCAAAATATTATTACAATTTAAAAGGAGCAATTTTCTGTTTTAATATATTTTAAAATTTTAGAGCATCAGAATTTTCAGCATCATTACTCTAGTCTTCAGTGTCAGACGATCCTTCAGAAATCATTCTAATAGGCTGATTTGCAATGTCGAAAATGTTTTTTACATTTTAATAAATTTTTTACGTTGATACATTTTTTCAGGATTCGAAAGAACAGCATTTATTTAACATTCAAATTTTTTGTAACAATGTTGAACTCTTTACTGTCACTTTTGATCAATTTAATGCACCCTTGCAGAATAAAAAATAACGTACTGACCCCACGCTTTTGAACAGCAGTGTTTGTAAATTGTGTTTATATATGACTGCACATAACATTCATGTCATCTTCTCCTGGCTCTGGTTCTTTCAGTCTGTGTTAAGGCGTGATGTTGTGGTTGTTGGTAAGCCCCCTCGTAGCCCTGTGATGTCTAGGAGGTCCTGCGGATCGCCTGTTAGAGGTCAAAACTTTTCGCCATCTCATAGGGTAGGGAGTATGTGCACCTTGTGTGGAAATGACACAGCTGACTCAAGGGAAATTCAGTTTTCTCTCTTTTGCCTGCACAACGCATAATGTCATTCACTATATGTGACCTGGGAATTCACTGTTTTGAGTGCAGTTCTTTTCATTTTTGCTGCTATAGCTGGATATAATGATATTAGGAATGATACAATATATACGGGCATATATTTGTGTCAGCGTATGGTCACGTGATGCTTCCGTACGCAATATCATTCCATTAGTAAAGTATGGAGGCATGCTGAGTCAGTGAATAAGGGATTTTCTTAACACCATGGCCTTGTCTGTCTGTGAGCATTGTGTGGTTGAGAAAATAACATTTAATTCCTAACATCACTGTAGAGTGATAACATTTTGTTTGGTCTGCATGCTGGAAGTGATTTTCCTGCATGTCCATGACTTCCTAGATCAGAAATAGTGTATTTCTGTCTTTTTTTGGGGGGGTTTCAAAGCCGCTGAGAAGATTGGCTTGTTCATGCAGTATTGTGTTAAGCAATGTATAATGAGTGTTTGGAGTGTCTGGATTACTCACGGGACTGTCCCAATGATCTTTCCTGTGTACACAGCTTAAACAAAGTGTACTCCCCAGGGCCAGGCAAGCGGCCCTGGGGAGTACACTATACCCCACATTTCCTTCCAAACAAGCGGAGTACAATCCTCGTTTTCAGGATTTAAGGCATTTCCCGACTGTTTCTAAGTCCACCAATCAGATATATTTTAGAAAATATGTTGTTTGATGGCTTAGAAACCCATAACTTGAGCCCCGGTGGTCCTGGATCTCACACGTATTTGAAGAAAAAGTGCAATTCCTTTTTTAAAATCAGTTTTGAAACACATTTAGACAGGTCTGATCATGTATGTAGTTCAGATACACAGCTGATCCAGGTCTGGCCTCAGGCTTTGCATCAGTGGTTCTCCACGAGCACAGTGGAACTCTCAGTATCAGACGGACATACAGCAGAAAGAGAGATGGAAACATTTAAAGGGCCTTTCCTGTTCTCTCTCTTTTCAGTCCCAAAGACAAGCATATGTTCATGATCCGCTTCAAGGTGCAGGGGAACCGTAAGTATTTCAAGTCTTAAAGATTATTGTTTTATGCTAACATTATTCCATTGTGGGAATTGGTCAGTATTACAAGACCCAATTCTGTAATATAACCTAATTTAGAAAGCACACTTAAAGAGCCTTTCCTCTCGCAGATTCCAAGCCCTGTATAACTACATGCCACGTAATGAAGATGAGCTGGAACTGAAGGAGGGTGATGTTGTTGACGTCATGGAGAAGTGTGATGATGGATGGTTTGTGGGTAAGACTGTAAACTCCATTTTCATCAGGTTGCTGGTTACTACACAAGGAGTGTTTTAGTGATGTTCATTTATTTGCCACTAGCTGGTGCTATTCTCCAACCAAAAAAATACTGTCAACACTGTCATGGTTCAAACAGCCCATGGATGTTTGGAGATAAATATATTGATGGATTTGTACAAAAATATATACTTTTTACCATACAAAGTTGGCCTCATTCCATATTCAATATTTTAGGAACGTCCAGGAGAACAAAGTTTTTTGGAACCTTTCCTGGGAACTATGCGAATCGGCTGTAAGTGGACTTTTCCAGTACACATCTCTATACATCTACTGAGGAGAGCTGAACAATGTCACCTACAGCAACCTGCAGGAATTAGCATGACATGTTCCAGTCATCAACACTGTGGAAACTGATGAAAAGCCAATGGCCTTCGAGGGGTTATTGCACCGTTTATGTCATTTGGTTCAAATATGCTGATAATTCAATTCTGAAAGCATTACATTAATTAGGAATTTCAGTAAATGCTTTAAAACATTTGGTTGCCTATATTTTTCCTCATAGTTGAAAGAAATCAGTTTGCTTGCCTTCTCGTTAAGCTGATGAATTTCAACATAACGAGTAATCAAGTGCCCTATTCATTTGTACTTTATTACGAGGCACATTTTCTTTCATTGGAAGGATGAAATACAGTAGGTGAGGAATGATCTACTGGTGCCTCTTGTACACTGAGTCTGATCTGATCTAGATTGTATAGACTGAACAGTATTGCAGTGTCATGTTTGTGTCAGGCAGTGGATATTACAGATGACCATTCCTACCAACATGTATCTTTTCAGTGTTATTAACTTTTTGGTTCAGAAGAATGACCTCCGGTTTTCTAAGGCACTATGTTTTTCCTCCAGACATTCCTTTGAGCATTTGAAGGATTTTACAGATAAGAGAAAAATATTTTTGATATTTTTCAGTCTAAAGAGATAACGTTTTTTGAGATTGCAATATCCCTAACAAAAAGCATTTTGGCAAAATTGCCATATTAACTGTAGTAAACGGACTCATATTAATGTCTCAACTGCCTAAAATAAATATTTCTGTGTCCTTGCACATCACTTTTGGTTTACACACTGTAATCTATTTATGGCCAAAAATGAGGAGCACATGTCATAATTACTAATCTGCAATTGGCAGCCATGTATTTTGTATATGTTGCCTTCCGATTGGTTCAATTTGAGTGAGGAATTGTACGTACAAATCTATTTTTGTTTATTTGATCATTCAGCAAACGTTTTTCATTATGATATACTTAATATATTGTTAATTGCTCACTTTCTGTCTTTGATCTGTTCGGCACAGTGATTACACTCATATTCAAATGTTCAATTTAAAATATGCAGCGTTTCAATTCTCCTGTGAGACTATGACTAACAGTTTTATTCCAGTCAGTAAAGCAAGAAATGTAAATGTGTCAGTCAGTAGAAACATGAACCAATAATATATGTAATTTAGACAATATTATACCTAATGGAATGATGCAGTCTCTGTGTCTGTCAATGTGCTTAATGTACCAGTAACATCCTGCGCATGCTGTTTCATAAAGAACTGCTCATCAGTGCAAATGTAATATTGTACCAGTATGAGAATGTATTAACAACATGCTGCTCTGGTTTAAGAGATGCATATGGTGGTACTGGACTTAATCTGGATCTGCGAACCATCAAGACTACACTCTAAAAAATGCTTGGTTGTTTCAACCCAACTTTGGGTCAAATATGGACTAACCCAACATTTGGGTTAAAAATTTAATGTAAAAATGTAACAACAGTTTGGTTAGTCCATATTTGACCCAATGTTGGGTTGAAACAACCCAGCATTTTTTTTTTAGAGTGTACCAGAGACCTTCATTGTGGTTTAGTTAAGAGGTTGGCAGACAGTCTTCCGTTCTTAAGCACTAGCTGATCAGAAGTGAATCTGAAGTACACTGTGCTGTTCCTGGTGCATAACTTTACCACATGTAATTTATGTAATGACATGGATATTTGTTATATTTAATAATGCACGATTCAGGAGCAAATGTTTATAAAGTACAGAACACTGTGATATGTTCAGTAAATTAAACCTGATTGTTGACTGAACATTGTGTTTGGTGCCAGAGTGTTGATGGATCCTGATTGGATAAAAACTGAATTGCTCTAATATCATTGGTTAAGAATAGAAAGAATATAACGTCACTGAATTATATAAAGGAATGACAAGTTCTAAACCATTGCTGCTGCTTATATCAACATGTCCACCCATTGATTAATAAACAAAAAGGGTCTGATTAGACTCTCCAAAAAGTCAAAGCAATCATTGATTTTAAAGTCTGTGTCCTTTCTTTCTCTGTGGAATAGTGCATAAATAAATTCTATCACTTCTAATGTTTTCATCAGACTATGTTCTCAATGGGAGTCACATTGTCTCCGTAAGTGCATAGGATAATCGTGCCATCCTGGATGTCATCCTTCTGCTAGCAATCTAGTCCCTGCAGACCGTCCAGTCTATAAACAGCTATATCATGTCCTGGAGTTGTCCCTCCTGCTGCCATGGCGACACAGTAAACAGGGACAGTGGAGAGCCGGTCTGAGTCTCTGTCCCAGAGAAAGAACCAAAGCCATCCAAGAGGCAGGGGTTTCTGTAGACCAGTGGCGTAGCCAGAATTGTATTTTTGGGCGGGCCTGGGCAAAAGTGAGCGGGCACTAGGCTAACTAACGGACGGAGTCCAGTGGCGTAGCACACATCCGGGGGCCCCAACAGCGAACTCAAGGGTTGGGGGCCTGGATACGTCGCAATATTGTAAATATTTGTTTTACACCAGGAAGGCGAGCCAATGGCTATCACACAATCAACCTGCAAACTTTGCACAAGACTTATGCGGTGAATCTTAATCTCAGTCGATTCACTAGAAAGTGAAAGTAAAAACTGACGGCGCTTTCTGCATCTGACGCTGCATTATTCTCTCAGAGACGACAAGAAACGAATCTCCTTCATATGCTGATAACGGCATATAGCTAAATGTTTTAATGTAGGCCTACTCCCTTAATATTTCTCTTGTGGCCCGAACATAGGCTAGTGGGGAAAAATAAATAAATAAGTAACGTGTGTTAAACAGGTGGTCGGAAGCTTGAAATAAAGCTTTTTCATTGATGATTGCAGTGTTAATCATTTTAATTATAGGCCTATAATTCATTGTATATTAAACCTGTTTTGAAAGACCTTTTGAAAAACATTTTCAATGAGGAATAAGCTAGCCTAATCTTTAGTATCCCCGCAGCGCGTCAGTTATGCGGTGATGCTATGAAATTATTGCGGGGTAAATTAGGCTATATGTAATCATTAATTTAATAATAAAAGTAACTTAATAATAATAGGCTAATAAGAAGAATGTAACAGGCCAGGTTTACCTGAAAATGCCAAATTAGATATAACTAAGAGTGTAGGCTATAAAATGTCACTGTTTGTGATTTTTTTTAATTTGTTTATTCGTTATTCTTTAATCACCGGCAGTCCCCAAATTAATAACAACAAAAAAAAATTTTTTTTTCAATAATTGTGGGACAACTGGCCCCCACAGCTGGTCTTAAATTCTTTAGACACCGCATACCAAACGACTTTGAACACCGACTGAAACACTGACTGAGCTCAAATGACATTCATAATCGGCCTGACAGTATTTCCCGGCTTCACCGAATGAACCGGTTCGCGCATGGAACTGAAAGTCTTACCGTTAATTGCGGATTGATGGACGGGCTCTCTCCCTGGCTCTCTTTTTTTTTTTTTTAAGCAGAATTATTCATTGCTGCTGTTTTCTAACACATCTGCAAATTACAGTCCAACTGAATGGATTAACACCACGAATTTAAATGGGTGACATGCCCAAACAGCTGGGATCACAATCAGACATATGCAAAAACCTTTTTTTAGTTATGTGAGATGTATAATAGTTTCTCTAATTGTGTTTAAACAATAATTTAAGAAATATTATATTTGTATAATAAACTCTTTCATCAGAGTGGGCGGGCCTATGCCCGTCAGGCCCGTCCGCTGCCTATGCCCCTAGACTCTGTGATTTTGTTAAAGCACTTGATAAATATATCTGGGAATAGAGCAGCAAACCCCAGTTAACATCCATGCCAATCTGCTCAAAGTTAAAGACACAGTTTGCCCAAAATCATCATGTTGTTCAAACCCCCTTGACTTTTGGAACATGAGGGTGAGTAAATGACAGAATTAAATTTTTGGATCCCTTTCTTACTAAGGGGGTTCATGATGTGACAGCTTGGGATAGAGAAAGATTTTCTGGTGTTAAGGTTTCCTATGTTTGATTTAGCTCAGGCCATGACAAACAGCCCATCCCTGGCACACCAAACAAGGAGCTGTTCAAGCCTACAATACAAGTGCTGTCAAGCTAGAATGTTTGGCTTTCAAATACAGAACACAGTGCTGCAGAGCCATGTAGAGTACAGTACGCTACTCTCTGAAACTTTTCTTTGGAAACAAGTATCACATGCACGCATAGGCGGAAATCCCTGAGCCTATCTGAGGGTTGTCCCCCCTAAAAATATGATTAAAAACCACGCTGTGCATTGTAAACAATGTTTTATACTTTAAATAATTGTGTAAGTAGTAAAACAACACAAACTGTTGTTTGAAAATGCTAATATATTAGTGGTATATTTGGTTACCATGAGAAAGTATTTGGACACTTAATCACACATATATAACAAAATGTATGAACTGTGTATTAAACTACCTGCAATAAGCACAATATTTAAGTAAAACAAAAAGCTTTAAAAGTTATTATGGCAAAATTTAACGTGACGTTCAGAACGCGTTCTCGATGTTTTTTTTGTTTTTTATACAAAGTTGAAGTTAAACTTGAATTTTAGCTTGCTTGCGTCATAAAAACTAGGCGCTCCTGCACACGCGTCTAAAAAAATATAAAATATGTCCATCTACTGCATGTTTACATTTGAAAACAATAAAAAGGAGCGCAGCGGGCAGGATCTCGAAATGCATTTGTACAAGTTGTTTGACACGGCATCTTAAAAATGTGGTGCGCATGCGCTAGACGCCGAAATCGTAGAAGGTAGCTATGTAGCGCGTTTACATGAAACAGTGGAAAAACTATTGAAAAGAAGCACAGTGGAACGCAAAAACGCATTTTTGTGTGAACCATCTCTAACAAACGTTTGTTCTGTCAGATGTCATTGGATAGTTAATGTGATGAACTGCACCTGTGGTGTAACCTTGAGGAGAACTGATTTTGTATGCGCAAAAAAAAAAAAAATCACCTGACATAACTGGCATAACAGTCATTGCAAAAAAAAAAAAATTGGCTCAGAAAAGTGAAGTTAATTTGGAGAAATGGTTGGTTTGATGTTTTATCTTCTAATGCAATGACATTCGTACATTTTAAAGGGATAGTTCACCCAAAAATTTCATTAATTACTCATCCTCATGTCGTTCCAAACCTGTAAGACCTTCGTTCATCTTCGTAACACAAATTAAGATATTTTTGATGAAATCCGAGAGCTTTCTGACCCTCCATAGACAGCAAGGGTCCTACCACGTTCAAGGCCCACAAAGGTACCAAGAACATCGACAAAATAGTGCATGTGACATCAGTGGTTCAACCGCAATTTTATGAAGCTATGATAATACTTTTTGTATGCAAAAAAAGAAAAACTTTATTCAACAATGATTCTCTCCTGATTTACTATCTACCACCATTTACGTAGAGTAACACAATGCACTTCAATATGGCGTATATGGTAACTCAGGGGAGAAAAATAAAGTTGTTATTTTTGTTTTCTTTGCGCACCAAAAGTATTCTCGTAGCTTTGTAAAATTACGGTTGAACCACTGGATGTCACATTGACCATTTTAACGACGTTCTTACTAGTTACACTTTATGTGTAATGTAACTCTGTGACATCTACACAGTAGGCTAGATAAATTTACTTTTTTTTTTTAATGAAATGAAATCCAAGCAGTTTTCAGTGTTCCCTTATGAGGTTGGGTAATTGAAATTGTTTACATTCCCGAGAGGAGATGTTTAAAAGAGCAACACATGCTGTGTTGGCATGAAAATATGACATATCGTTTTGTTATTGTGTTCTGTAAATAGTTCGTAATCTGCTCATCAGCAGCAAAGGCTCTGACTCAACACTCAGCCTCAACTTCATGATGGAGTAGTCTACTCCTCTCAGTCAGGCACAGGTGTCTGGCCGGAGGATAGAAAAGAAAAGTCTAGACAGCGGACAGGGTGATGACAGAGCAAAGGGAGTCACTGGTGGATGATTTTAGCAGTGGTGTAATGTAATGAAGTAATGATACTTCGTTACAGTACTTAAGTATATTTTGGGAGTATCTGTACTTTTCTTGAGTTTTTATATTTCCGCCAACTTTTACTTTTACTCCACTACATTTTCTAATTAAAATGTATACTTTTACTCTGATACATTTCCCTGAAGCATATTCGTTACTTGCAACAAAATAGTCAGAAGTCAGAAGAACACGGACTGCAAGAAAGCAAGTTTGACGAATCAGTGGTCTGGCGTTTGCAAGTTAGACTCATGCTCATGTGCAAACAAATGCGCACACAACCGCAGATGAATCATTTTCCATTCAAGTCGAGTCTGGGGTGTGCGATACAGTCTGCGATAATATGATAAGTGTTGTTGTAATGATGTGCGATCTGACATTATCAAGTAGGCTATATACCAAATCACACCAAGTGTGTTTGCCAACGAAAATAGTTCCAAACAAAGATCACAGCACTGTTTTGCGTCTCTGAGCAATGGATGGTGTTTACTAATTGAATGAATCAGCTTTTTGAATAAATCGGTTGAATAAATGATTCAGTGATTCACTCATTAACACAGTCAAAAAGCTTTGTTTCTAAATGAATCAGTCATTTGAATGAATCGGTTGAATCTCAATGACTCACTCATTAACAGTCACTTGCTGTCACCTACTGGCGGTTTTAATTTCACATTTCGTCATGTTTTAAATAATTTCAAATATCAGTATTCAACGTTTTATGTTAAGTTTAAATGCATCCATGTCCCCTCTGAGATACATAAACTGTGTAAATACATCTAAATGCTATTTCAGATGCAGATTCCAGAAATGTTTTCTTACGTTGGAATGAAAGACAAAAGAGGATTAATCATAAAGGGTGTAAGGTTTGGATCTGAAGGAGGTGGGTAGAGAGTTTAAACCCTCAGTTTCTCAGTCAACCCTATGACCTCAGAGAGGTGTGGCATCCAGGCATCATCTTTCTTTCATTCACTCTACTAACCCCACACGCATGCTTAAAAGGGACTCAGAGACAGGCACTGACTTCCAATCGTGGATGGGTGAGCCATTCGTCCAGGGTAGAAGTGAGAGCTGATTATTCTTTTCTTACTGCAGATCTCTCCCCAATAAAAAAGAGACTGAACTGAGGAAGCAAGTTCAACTTTGAGAAAGAGGAGGCTAAAGAAAACAAGACAGATATGCCACAGAACGTGGTGCTGGACGGGTCAGCCCCTTGGGGATTTCGGCTTTCAGGAGGCAAAGATTTTAACCAGCCGCTGACCATAACTCGGGTAAGTGAATGCCTTTGGCTAAAGTCTGCTGCTTCACACATTCCACTCAGAGATAATGATGCTTTTGATGTGCTGGGTAACACTGCCGTGGGCATGAGAAACCAGAGGGGTGGATCATAAAACAACATTCCCAGGACCTCACTTTAGATGTAACTGAGGAGTGCATAGAGAAAGATAAATATTTTTTTTAGAGCCACAAATTCAAACTGACATTCATTTTTAGAAGCATCTGTGGTTGTCAGGGAATCATTTCCCAATAGAGACTTTCTATGTTAGATATAATTACCCAGTTTTTATCTTCATGTCATTGTGATTTACTCTATTATTGCATTTTAAGAAATTAATACTTGTATTCACCAAGGGTGCATTATATTTATCAAAAGTAAAAGATATTTAAAATGTTACAATTGTTTTATTCAAATAAATGCAGTTCTTTTCAACTTTAAGATGTTTTCCATAGAAATATTAGGCAGCACGACTCTTTTCAGTATTGATAATAAAAATAAATATTTCTTGAGCAGCAAATCAGCATATTAGAATGATTTCTGAAGGATCATGTGACACTGAAGACTGGAGTAATGATGCTGAAAATTTAGATTTACCATCACAGGAAAAATGTGCATTTTAAAAATATTCTGAAATAGACAACAGAAAACGGTTTGATATTGTAATAATATTTCACAATATTACTGCTTTTACTCTATTTTTCAAATGTAGCCTTTTTGGTGAGCATAAGAGGCTTCTTTCAAAAACATCTTCAAAAAATCTTACCAACCCCAAACTTTTAAACTGTAATGTATATATGATTTGAATATCATAATTTCAGTCTCCTGTATTAGTCTCTCCAGATGTCTAACGCTGTAATTAATTAGCCAAACTGATAACATTACAGATTTCATAATAAAAATAGCATACTACCTCCCATCGCATCATGGTGTTTTTGAATTTGAAAACAGATTATTCACAGCTCATCACAGTCATAAATGTGGCTATGTATTATGGCTGTAACCAAAAGTGTATATTACGTGAACTGTTATGCATTTTCTCTTCCAGTTACTAACATGCTCACAAAAAGTCAGGGACAGACACTCTCTCTCTCTCTCTCTCACTCACACACACACACACACACACACACACACACACACACACACACACACACACACACACACAGAGCGAGAGAGCTAGTCTAACGCCTGGCTCCGGAGAGGATCTCTACACCTGTTGTCTGAATGAATCGCAAAGCTCTTAGTCCAATAGTATTCTAAACAGCTGATGGAGTCTGAACACTTGTGGTAACAGAAGAGGTCAAAGGTTAACTGAGCACTCGGTGATGTGTGAGATGAACTGGACAATCTCTTTAATTTAAGCAATTATTTCAGCCTCATCTCAAGCCTATTATCCACTCATATTGTTCATAAATGTCTAAAATGGACTAATCCTTCCTTATAGATGGTGGTGAAAGTGCCCCATTTCATAGATAAAGTTATTTTGAACTGAATAAGAGGAAGGTACAATGGCATGCTAGATTTATGCTCAGCAACTGCAAAGGTTGTGTATTTTGGTGAAGGCTAAGAGGGTCCTAAGGCTCCACCTGACTAAACTATGAATTTCCCTTATACAGAAAGACACTGCAAACTGCCTCCTCTAACTAATTCTGTATCTTTCCTAAGAACTCTTTTATGGAGTTTGACTGAAAGCTATGTAATAATGTACCTACAAAACAGCTACATATTGACTTTTGTGTCTGAACAGCTCTAGGAAGTGCAGCATTCTGATGGGTGGAATGTAGCGATATTAGTAGCTCAGTCATCAACAGCAGCTCTTTGATCGTGACATTCAAGTATATTCTTAGTGAAAAGCCGGTTCTGACATTCGCCATAAATTGTGGGAAAAACGCAGCAGAGAACAGACAGGTCGTCGTAAAAATGATACTTCCCATACTCCCTGATTAGAAGCAGAACAGCAGGTCTTACAAAATATGAATTGCCCTAACAGGAAAAATTGTGGTGCTACCACAGCACAGTGATTTACTGGTATCAGATGGTATAATAGTATTTTAATGATTACCTTATTCATATACAATGATACTTCAAGATTCTTCAAAGAATACTGTGGTATAACCAATAAACTTGTCTAAAAGGTATATTTTTCTGGTGCTTCACTGGTTTTGGCCACATTAGGGAAATTTCTAGGTGTACAACGTAGACTTGAAGTCTCAGCTGAAAAGCTTAAATTAAACCAATCAGGTTTATTTAACATTCCTAGCTAATGACTTCCTTGCAGAATCCAAGTAAAAAATGACACTGGATTTGATTTCAAACAAAAACAGTCAAATCCACTCAAATATAAATTAAATAGATTAGAATGAGCATGTTTCTTATTTTGGTGTATGCTTGTGTCAGAACCTGAAAGCTAAATACAGTGGGTAGAGAAAAGTTGCACTGAGTAAATACAGCTGGATAAAACAAAAACTGTGTCCGTCTTCATTTCAGGCTGCAAAGCAACACAATGTGATTATTTTAAAGGGGGGTGATTCTTTTCTATACCCACTGTACATCACGTCTTTAAGCAGAGAAATACTGATGACTAATGCAGAATGTGTGTGGTTTCTTTGTAAAACCGCTGTTTGTAATCATACACGTATTGATGCCAGCAAGGTGGTCTTTTCTCATACTATGAGCCCTGATGTTCTTATTCCAGTAACATTAGGCTCCATCGATGCGGGCATGCCAGCACAGATGGGGCTTTTTATGAGAAGCAAAATCAGACCTTCTAAATTATACTGTTGAATAAAAAATGTAAATGACTGTAATATATCTAAATCCAGTCACTGAGCAGACTCCTTTAACAAATCATTAATTTCAGGGACAGTCCCTCTGGACCAACCTGGGTTTAGTGCTTTGCTCAAGGGCATGATGGGGATAGTTTACAGTTGAGCGTCAACCTTGAGCTTTAGCCACTTCACCCAAAAATGACAATTCTGTCATTCACTCGTCCTCATGTTGGTGTTTGTGTAGGTCTACTCACCCTTATGTTAGCAGAATACCTAACAATTTAAATTGACTTACCTTATGTTGTTCCGAACCCATATGATTTTCTTTCATGAATGGAACACAAAAGAAGATACTTTGAAAAATATCTTCTTTAAAAATAAAGGTTCAAAGCAGTGATGTCATGGAAAAACTATTTTTGGTTCCCCACAAAACCTTTCAGTTTACAGTTCTTTTTTTCTGTTCCATTTTTTTTCTTAGAGTGAAGAACTATTTTAGTAATCTAAAACTAACTTTTTCCACAATGTTTTGTGCATTGAAAGGTTCCATGGATGTTAAAGGTTCTTCATGGAACCGTAGATGCCAATAAAGAACCTTTATTTTTAAGAGTGTACAATAAAAGTCAATGAGGTCTGATGTTGTTTTGGACCCAGTTGATTTGCATTATATGGACAAAACAGTTAAAACATTCTTCAGAATATCATGTTTTGTTTTTTTTCACCAAAGAAAGAAAATCACGCAGGTCTGGAACAACATAAGGACAAATAAATTTGAACTTTTAGGTGAACTATCCCTTGATTTATTCTGCCTGATGTTGCTCCGCACATAATGTCTAATGTTCAGCATGCCCTTACATGCTTCTCTTGTGGGCTTGTGTGTTACTTGGGGATTTTTCTGCACAGGTGCTGCATAGCTTACAAAACCCGAATTGTTATATTCATGTTTCGGTTTATACTGATGCTTGGATACCAGTCACTCGATGGTTTCATCTCAGTTCATAGCTCCTTTTATTTCCATCTATTAAACAGAGCGTGAGCCAAACACATCCCTCGTGTGTTTGCTTGATTAGTGTCAAGGGAACAATCTAATTTTTATTGTGTCCATTCAGAGACATTTAGATGCTTATTTTTTTGCAGTAACCCTCAATTTCTACAGACGCCCCCATAATGGATGTCTACAGGGGAAATAAGGCCTAGTTTTCATTTGTTGAATTAAATATAGCCAGGGATCAGTGTCTCTTATATGAAGTCATTAAAAATGTATTTTGAGATATATTCACTCTAGAAGATACGGGTGGACAAAGGTGATTTTGTTGTGTACACAAAGTGAGAAAGGCAGCAGGAAATTAGGTATTAGAGCGCGACTGTTATTTGACAGGAAACGGAGCTGCTAGCTTCATCAGTCAATAAATTATGCGTTAGGAATAAAACAACACAAATCGTAATGACATTAAACACTGATGATGGAAAACTAAAACCCGCTGGTCTTAAATAACTGGCATGACTTGACCTGGTATAAATCTTCCTCTCTTGAGAGGCGGACTTAACTAGGAGAAGGTCAGCGGTGTTGGGATATACAGTAATAGAGCAGCTCAGAGTCAGGACACAGGTAGAACGAGGCCTGCACACAGGACGAGGTGATCAGATAAATGACTAGGGGGATGAAGAGAATACCTAAGAAAATGAGCCCGGCAGTGATGAGAGGAATAAGGGATGATGTCAGACTCCATTAATGAAAGAGAGCATGATAGAAAGAGAGGGCAGAGAAACACCGGGCGGCAGGCTGAATGCCAGAGCAGTCAGATCATCAACCGCCAATAGACCTGACTCTGCGCCCCTGGAGGGCTATACCCAGTCTTGACTGGCACATCCACGACGTGCTATTTTTAGTCCACTTCTAAACCACAGTGGGTCAACAGATTGTTTCTACCCTTGTCACTTTCTGTTTATGTCTAAACTGCTCCATAGTTTGCTGCAAAGTTGTAGTGACTTTGAATGAAGGCTCCTAAGAATCTGATTTTTTATTCAAATCTTTGTTTCTTCTATAAAGAAGCTGAAGCATATTAAGCAAGTAACTATTCAGAACTTTTGTCCAGAGTGACTTAGATCACAATTAGTCCTATTTTAGCAACCTTTGGCTTTCTTTGCAGCAGACATGATGCAAAACCACTCCCATTTACATTGAATGGCATTGGTATATAAGGGCCATTCACATAGAATGCTTATTTGTGTTTCAAAAACACAAAATGCAGGGTAGTGGAATTTAACAACTTTTTTTTACATGAGTGCTGTGGTTTTGGAAAGCAGCGCTTCATGAGCAAGATTCTGAAAAAGACAGATATCTGTCTAATGCACATTCACACAGAAACACATTAAAATTCAAAAATGCTTTCTAGGTGAACAGCCTGTAAGCATTTTCACATATTTAAAACTAAAGTCCGAGAAAGGTTTTCTTTGTATTTATGGTGGCTTCTTATGGTTTTGAAAACGTTTATACTACTTTTGAGAAAAGCTTCAAGACTGTAAAATCATGTAGTAAACCATCAAGTTAAAAAAAAAAGAAAAGAGAAAAAAAACATTATACTTATACATGTGAATGTACAAACAAAAATGAAGGTAAGAAGTCTTTTGTGTTATTTATTTTAATTTTTTACTTTTTGGAATTAGCTTTTATTTTAGATTTTCAGTTCATGCTTTTGTCATTTCTATTTAATTTTAATTAAATAAAATTAATCATTCAGTTTAAGTAATTTATTACTTCAGCTTAGACTTATTTCAGTTAGTTGTCAAGGCAACATTTCAAAGTTTACATTTTTCCATTTTTAAATATTTATATTCTATTTCAGCTTTATTTCAGTTACTACGCATATAGAAAAACACTGATTTTTAATACCGAAATGAAAAACATGCTCATTATAAAAGGTGTATTCAAGTCATTGTGCATGGCATTTTTTATGTATTTTTGAATAAATTAATAGATGTGACAAAAGATGAGCATCAAGTCTGGTTCTTGTTTTTAGGTGACACCAGGCAGTAAGGCATCTCGGGTCAACCTGTGTCCAGGAGACATCATCCTGGCTATCCAGGGAGCGTCCACTGAGGGTATGACTCACGCTGAAGCTCAGAACAAGATCAAAGACTCCACCAATCAGCTTTTCCTCAAGATAGAGAGGTACCATGAGCTTTTCTCATTAAAGGATAGTGTTACAAACAGGGTTAAGTGTCTTTCAACAACTTTATGTCATGTTCTCTCACCTCCTTTTAAAGTTACAGCCAGAGAGAGCACTGTAAGAATTTGCCTTTACCCCTTGCTATGAAAGTGTCCATCAGTACCCACAGAGCCTTATTTACAACAACGATGAATGTGTCTTTCCTCGCTGATTAATACCCTTCCATAAACCATCTGGCTTCTACATGCCAGTCTGTTGACGTTACTTTACTATCTAGAAGCGGTCAGTCATGGCCCTTGTGCACAGTAATGACCCCCCTTATTGCTCTTTGATCTTTTTTATGATTTCACAGGAGGCGAGTACGACGTGTCTAACTGTGTGCATTAAATGTGTTGCAGGCCAGAAACTAAAATGTGGTCACCTCAGGTTATAGAAGAAGGGAAAGTTAACCCATTCAAAATCAATTTGGAGGCAGAGAAGCAAGTAAGTGTAACGGAAGAGAAAAACAAATGCACAGCTCTGTATTTTTTATCTGCTTATAATATGCAGCTAGAAAATTTATATTATTATTATTTTTTATTTTTTTTTAGAAACATAAGTGCATGAGGCATATTAAAGGGATACTTTCACCCCAAAATAAAAATCCTCTCATCATTTATTCATCCTCATGCAGTCTCATTTCTTTCTTCTGTGGAATACGAACAAATTTTTTTTAATAATCCATAATAATCTGTGAATCCATATTAAGCAGATAGATGGGATGACACTTAAAAAAAGCACTCAAAATGAACCCAAAGGTGATCCATATGACCCCAATTGATGAATCAATTTCTAACGAAACGATAGGTGTGTGTGAAAAAAAATCAATATTAATACTACTTTAATACAGCCATACATCAACAATAGAATACTAATATTAATATCAATGAAACTCATGCGAGAAGTGACCGTCATGCATCACTTCTTGTGAGTTTCACAATGCACTTCATGCTTCACAACAAGCTGATGTTTGCACCATGCATGAACTCATGAACCTGCGCTTGACAGCCGGCTGGAAGGGATGATTTATATTTTAAAAATTGTAAAATATTTTTCTCACCTATCGTATTGCTTTGTAAAATATTGATTCATCAACCGGGGTCATATGGATTACCATTGTGTTTGTTTTGAGAGCTTTTTAAAACATCATCCCATCCACTTGCATTATATGGACTCACAGAGATGGATTATTTTTCTAATAAAATGTTGTTTGTAAATGATGAGAGGATTTTCATTTTTGGGTGGAGTAGCCCTTCATAAATTGTGCAACGCTGCAAATTTTTGTTTGATGTATCCTTGTCCAACACAAAACGCCTTAAAGGAAGAGTTCACTAAGAAATGGGAATTTGCTTAAACCACTGGATCCTCTGCAGTGAATGGGTGCCGTCAGAACGAGAGTTCAAACAGCTGATAAAAAAACATAACTCACAAGTAATCCACCTGACACCAGTGCCTGTTTGTAAGAAATATAAGAGAGACACACATTTCTCTCCTGATTCAGACATTTTTTTCCCCCCGCTGGAACCAATATTATGGAAAGAGGACTTGCATTTTAGCTTGAAAGAAATGGTTTGAAGTTAAAAAGGTTAATGACTGGAGTCGTGTGGATTATACTCTGCTGGGGATCCGTTGGTGAGCAAGTGTTGTAATAAAGAAAGAAAGAAAGAAAGAAAAGAAAAAGAATGTGACAGCTTGAAAAACAAAAATAGTTCAGAAAAGTTTAAATGAGTTAAAGTGTATGCAGCATCTTCAGGTAACAAAAAGACATATCTGCAGAATGTGCAAATGTAGTGCTTGTGTGGGGCTTTGAGTATGTAGTGTGTCCATCTGTCCTACACACGCAGGAGTGTAAACCTATTGGCACAGGTCATAACAGAAGAGCGCAGCCCTTTGTGGCTGCCGCCAGTCTGGATGACAAAACGCAGGTGGTGAGCTCCACCTACAACACTCCCATAGGCCTCTACTCTCAAGATAACATCCAGGATGCCCTGCAAGGACAGATCCAGGGTCTGGTGCATGAAAAGCCTGTGGGGTGAGTGCCAACATGGATCACTCCAACCATATGGACTAAAATACTTCTCTCTGCTTGCTGTAGACCGGCTGCCTACTTACCACCAGTGTTGGGGGTAACGCATTACAAGTAACGCGAGTTCTGTAATCAGATTACTTTTTTCAAGTAACTAGTAAAGCAACGCATTACTTTTTAATTTACAAGTGAATATCTGAGTTACTTTTTCAAATTTTTTTCAATTTGTTGATTGACAGCTCTCCTGTCCCCATGCTGAGAGAAATCAGATGTTACTGTAGTTCTAAAATAAATATGAATATGCATTAATTCATCTCACTCAAAAAAAAACAAAAAACACAGATTCAGTATTCCTCAAAATGAATAAAAATAATGCAACTCAGAATATGACACAAACCTGCAATAATTAAATGTTAAACAACACAAATATCCTTTATGTATTTAATCCCATTCTATTAACCAATGTCTGCTTCTGACCTTCGATGATCCAGTTAAACCACTAATAAGCAAAAATTACTCTAGACAAACATTTGTGTCTTTTTTTATTGCTGAAGTGTGTTGAAATGTCCTCTTCTGCATTCTACTGTACGAACGTAAATGTACTTTCCCTTCAGCCTGAGGCTTATTCATTTCACTTTTGGTGTGAAAAGGCTTTTATATTTGCCAAAAATATAACTTTTTTATTTTAAAAACAAACAAGCAAGCCCTGTCCAGATTTAAAAGTAACGCAAAAGTAACGTAACACATTACTTTCCATAAAAAGTAACTAAGTAACATAATTAGTTACTTTTTTATTGAGTAACGCAATATTGTAATGCATTACTTTAAAAAGATACTTTCCCCAACACTGCTTACCACTAACAGACACTCTGATCCTCCAGAAGTCCTCACAAGTCTTCCTGCAGCCTAAGCATTTGGATAGAACATTATGATAGAAAGAAGTTAATTGGGTTCTGTTAGAGATAAGAAAGGGCAACCCCTTATCTAATACTTCTGTACTAGTATATTATAGCAGAACACATATTCACATTTGAACCTGCAGTGTTGGATCTTGGAGGACTTCTGCTCCTTTACCTTTCACCTCTAACTGTCTATTCACATCTTCGCTCTTATGTCTTACAGGACATTGATTACTTCGAACACAAGTTTAATGTCAGACCAAAGCCCTTCACATCTGCAAGCCAAAAGAGGTCATTAGACAAAAGCACCCTACATGTAGTCAAATATGGTCACTTAATCACAGTAGTTTTTTTACATTCATTCAGCTTAAAACAAATTTGCTGATATATTGTAAAGCAACAGTGCAATATATACTGAAGTACATCTCTAACTACTTCTTCCATTCTTTTCTGTCCTGTTTGTCCTTTTCTGTGTCCTCCATGTGGCCCTTTTGATTTGATTGCTTCCTGGTTTGGTTCACCTGGCTATTATGCACTGACCTTACACAACTCCAGTGACAGCACATCCCAGACGCTGATCGGAAATGTAGCTAAAATGCCTGGCACCCCATTGGCTGGGTCCAAGGCAGCTCCTTCTGCACAGTAGAACTCCCCCATTGCATTATACTCAGCAGACAATGTCTCAAATACACTGCAGCAGGCTCAGATGTCCACTGTAGTCAGGCAGGTCTTGCCCAGGTAACCAGAGCTTTGTTTCCATCACGCTGGCTTTACACCACCTTACAAACCTACTAGCTTGTGCTAATACAGTAAGCATAGGCGAGTAAGGACCTGATAGATTAAATACTTTGGGGAAAAAAAGGAAACTTTAAAAATAAAGGTTCTTTAATGGCATCTGTGGTTCCAGATCCAGACATCCAAACTTTCCATTGGACAGAAGGTTCTTTATAGTGGAAAAAAGGTTCTTAAGATTTTTTCAAATGATCTTCACACTAAGAAAAAAAGAGGATCTTTAAAAACAAAACTGTTCACTGAATGCTCTTTGGGAACCCAAAATAGTTCTTTAAGTGGCATCGCTGTGAAAATCCCCTTTTTGGAACCTTTATTTTCAAGACTGTAGGCTAGGCCTGGAAAAAAACATTGAAATTACAGTAATTAAATATAAGTAAATGCAACTTCTATGTAGGGAATATAGGTTTCTGGTCAATATGCTATGAAACAGAAATAAATACAACAAAAAAAGTGTGTTTACTTTATTTACTATGAAAGGCTATGGGGAAAGGCACACATTTAATAATGTTTCATGTAAAAAAGGGTAATAAATTAATTAAAAAAAAAAAAAAAAAATCACACAAGACAAACATAGGTTTATATGAGACTAGTTTCAAAACTAGAATTAAAGTTGAAATTTGAAAATTAGTTTCAATGTTTGCCTACAAAACCACCACTGGCTCTGCACCCTTTTACCTAAATTCATTACTTTAGACGTATGTGCCCTCTAGAAGCTTGGGTTCTGCAAATGAACGGCGCATTACTGTGCCATCTCAAAGAGGCAAAAAATCACCTTACACAGACTTTTTCATTAACTGTTCCCACCTGGTGGAATGACCTGCCCAAATCAATCCGAGCAGTGGAGGGTTTTTTCCATTTAAAAAACCACTCTTCAAGGAGAAAGACTAAAAACAATCCTGTTCAATTTGTTGACCCTCTAACTCTAGCATTTCTATTCTATTTTAATTACTTTATCGATATTACTTTTTTCTTTCTTTAAACAAACAAACATAGCTTCTATTTTTTATTATATCTCCTTGTTTTTCTGTGTGTCGTCGTGTGTGTGGGTGTGTGTGTGTGTGTGTGCTGTGTGTGTGTGTGTGTGTGTGTGTGGGTGTGTGTGTATGTGTATCTGGGTGTGTATATATATACACCTGCTAACGTGTACTGCGTAGGCTAACCTGAGACTGTAATTGCACTTATACAGTGGGAAAAAAAAAATTTAGTCAGCCACCAATTGTGCAAGTTCTCCCACTTAAAAAGATGAGAGAGGCCTGTAATTATCATAGGTATACCTCAACTATGAGAGACAAATGAGAAAAAAAAATCCAGAAAAAAACATTGTAGGATTTTTAAAGAATTAAACGGTCAATTCCTCGGTAAAATAAGAATTTGGTCACCTACAAACAAGCAAGATTCTGGCTCTCACAGACCTGTAACTTCTGCTTTAAGAGGCTCCTCTGTCCTCCACCCGTTACATGTATTAATGGCATCTGTTTGAACTTATCAGTATAAAAGACACCTGTCCAAAACCTCAAACAGTCACACTCCAAACTACACCATGGCCAAGACCAAAGAGCTGTCATAGGACACCAGAAATAAAATTGTAGACCTGCACCAGGCTGGAAGACTGAATCTGCAATAGGTAAGCAGCTTGGTGTGAAGAAATCAACTGTGGGGCAATTATTAGAAAATGGAAGACATAAAAAACCACTGATAATCTCCCTCGATCTGGGGCTCCACGCAAGATCTCACCCGTGGGGTCAAAATGATCACAAGAAATGAGCAAAAATCCCAGAACCACACAGAGGGGACCTAGTGAATGACCTGCAGAGTGCTGGGACCAAAGTAACAAAGGCTACCATCAGTTACACACTGCGCCGCCAGGGACTCAAAATCCTGCAGTGCCAGACGTGTCCCCCTACTTAAGCCAGTACATGTCCAGGCCCGTCTGAAGTTTGTCAAAGACCATCTGGATGATCCAGAGGAGGCATGGGAGAATGTCATGTGGTCAGAGGAGACCAAAATATAAGTATTTGGTATAAACTCCACTCGACGTGTTTGGAGGAAGAAATTGAAATGAAAGGTGTCAGAATTGGTATAAGAAGCATCATCATACCTACTGTGAAGCATGGGGGTGGAAACATCATGTTTGGGGCTGTTTTTCTGCAAAGGGACAAGGACGACTGATACGTGTAAACGAAAGAATGAATGGGGCCATGTATAGTGAGATTTTGAGTGAAAACCTCCTTCCATCTGCAAGGGCATTGAAGATGAAACGTGGATGGGTCTTTCAGCATGACAATGACCCCAAACACACCGCCCGGGCAACGAAGGAGTGGTTTTGTAAGAAGCATTTCAAGGTCCTGGAGAGGCCTAGCCAGTCTCCAGATCTCAACCCCATAGAAAATCTTTGGAGGGAGTTGAAAATCCGTGTGACCCAGCGACAGCCCCAAAACATTACTAATCTAGAGGAGATCTGCATGGAGGAATGGGCCAAAATACCAGCAACGGTGTGTGAAAACCTTGTGTAGACTTACAGAAAACGTTTGACCTCTTTCATTGCCAACAAAGGGTATATAACAAGTATTGAGATGAAATTTTGTTATTGACCAAATACTTTATTTTCCACCATAATTTGCAAATAAATTCTTTAAAAAAATCCTACAATGTGATTTTCTGATTTTTTTTTTCTTCTCATTTTGTCTCTCTTAGTTGAGGTATACATATGATGAAAATTAAAGGCCTCTCTCATATTTTTAAGTGGGAAAACTTGCACAATTGGTAGCTGACTAAATACTTTTTTCCCCACTGTATTATTGTTTGCTCTTTGTAGTTTTTGACGGCTTTTATTGTTCCATTTGTAAGGCTTTGGAATAAAAGCGTCTGCTAAATGACTAAATGTAAATGTAAAACCTGTTATGACCATGTAAAGCCAGAAAACACACAATATATTTTTTTTTATACAATGAAAATTTTAAACAGTTTACTTAACCAGCATCTAATATTCATAAAGTGTCTTCTTGAGCACTGCCAAACTTTTATATAACACAAAATTATTATTTTTGTTCTTCTTAATGGACAAACATTCCGGGCTTCTGCCTTTATCTGCTTTCAGCGCTAAACCCCTGACGTCTATTGAAGACTCTCATGTGTACCGCATGCTCCAGGAAAACCAAGAGCAGCCACATGAACCACGTCAGTCTGGATCGTTTAAGGCCCTGCAAGACTTTGTGGAGAGTGATGGTGAGCTGCCTTTCTCTGTTATTTGGGGCAATTCGACTTCATAAGACAGAAATTACAGCTTGCTGCACTGATGAAGATGTCAGTTTAAATGTCAGCAAATTTTCTGGTGAACTACAAGTGCACTTGAGGAGTAATAGTTTTGCAGGCTCTATTTGACTTTAGCTGCCCTCACTATCCTCAACAATCCTGCTAATGACGTCAGTCAGGGCCCGCTGTTCTCTTAATAGTTTGGATTCAGTATGAGAGAGCATTTCATATTGCATATTTAATATTTCATAAGTGGATCTGAGACTCTTTATTCCTCTGACAGGCACGAGGCCTATGGTGACTAGAAGTGTAAAAGCCCCAGTGACAAAGCCCCAAGCTGCCACATCCTCACTGCAGAAGCTGCCTCTCTGTGATAAATGTGGCACTGGCATTGTGTGAGTACAGCATTCAGCATGAGACCATACAGATTGTGTCTTCTTTGAGAATATAGAACCAATTTTCATGAAAATTATTCTACACTGAATAGTGTTCATGCATTTTAACAACTTCATTAAATCAAAGTTTTTCTACAATTGGCTCACAGTGGACCGGTGGTGAAAGCTCGGGACAAGTACCGCCATCCAGCCTGTTTTGTGTGCTCAGAGTGTGGCTTGAACTTGAAGCAGAAGGGCTACTTTTTCGTGGAGGGACAGATGTACTGTGAAGCCCATGCTCGAATGCGAATGACCCCACCTGAGGGACATGATCTAGTTACTGTATATCCTACTGCTTAGACTGACGGACAGTTGAAATTAGACAACTGGTATTGTTTGCGATTATTGCTTTTTGATATTCTGTTATTCATTTCTTCATTTTTGTTGTTTTAGGGAAATACAAGGTCAATTTAAAGCCGTATACACCTGGCATTAACACATTTTTAGTGACTGAATCATTACCACATTACTGTTTACACCTGGTATTAACATGCATTAGGCATTGCTTCGTTCACTGTGGTTCAGGATGCGTTCAGGATGATTGATTTAAATGCAATGTTTCTGACTACTCCTGTATGGTTCACTGATACAATTTCAAAACGTTTTAGAACCCACAAAACACTTTGAGCACTGAAAACTTGTGATCTGATCACAAAAAATGGATGTTAATGCCAGGTGTAAAAGGGATTGAAACTCTTTCTTAAGGCCTTAATCTAGTTCTTGTTGAAAAGCTGTTTGTCAACTCTTTCATTTCTCACATATTAGCCTTCTGTGCAGAGCAAATCCTAAATTTAGATCACACTTGCACAGTAAAACAAAAAAAAAGCAATGCAATCTGCTTCACAGTACAAATTTTTTTTTGCAGTTTGTTTATATCATTTCTATGAATATTATTTGTGCTGCATTGTTCTTTTTAATTCTCATGTTTCTAAATGAACTTAAAGGCATAGTTCACACAAAATAGAAAACTCTGTCAACATATGCTCAACTATTCCTTTAAGGCCAACTTTACACATAAGATGAAAGGTTTTAACCATATTCAAAAAAAAGAAAAAAGAATGACATAAATGCTGCATAAACTTGTGAACTTTAAGAGCTTGCTGAATTAGCCAACACCTTGCTGGTGAAACACACAATATGTATTTTTAATGCTTAATAACTTGTGGTTTTAGACAAAAGTGTTTTTCCCCCTGGGGTAGTATTAGTATAAGATCTCTTAAAAGAGTCCATCTTTATCAATTAAGAGAATTATATAAATTCAATTCAAAATTGCAGCTTTTTAATCTAAAGACCAATATATAACAGTCATTTATTCACCTGAAGACATCACAAGTTCTCAATATGCCATCACAGAGGGGATTCGATTATAGTTTGTGGAATTCACAGCCCTGTAAAATAAAGACAGTTACATTACTTTGAGCCTGTAGTGTCTTTCACTGTGGAACTTATTCAGCAACTGATATGACTGATTATTGTGCAAAGCATTAAGCACTGATTGGAGTGTAATATGAGTGTCTTGGTGCTAGTTCCTGGAGCCCAGCTTACTTTTTGACGTTGAGACTGATGATGCTCTTGACAGGTGTGCTCTTTGGACCAGGGGAGGGGAGAAATATTTTTACTTCCTTATTTGTCATTGCTGATTTGGTCTTTTTGGTACCGTAGGGTTCTGCAGAGTAGGTGGGGTAGGAGTCAAATGTTCCTGCTTTCATGCCTCCAGTCTGCACAAGAAAAATAATAAAATAAATATGCCACAAAATGTTCCAAGATGGAAACTTAATACAGCTCTTTCCATATGCACTTCTTGAACATTTTTACACTGTGTTTGATCTCCTTTACTTACCTTTTTACTTGGCGAACTTGGTTTGAAGGGCACCGCAATGTGCTTTTTCTCCTCTGTCTTCTTTGGAGGTTGTAGAGGTTTGTCAAATTTGTAAGGATTGCTGTTAAAGCATTCAACTGGATGAAGGTTCAAACGAAACGCTCCCCCTTTTAGCATGGATTTGTGTGCCATGACCTCACGCTGGTAAACAAATTATCTCTCTCATTAGAGAAAGAGAACACAGTCATCTGCTTGCATAGAATTATACTGTCAGGTACTCAGAGGACGCCTTATCTTGATTAAAACAAGGACCCGGGAGTCTGATTAAAAATCTCATTTATGTAGACCTAAAAATACCTTTAGCATTTCCTTGGCTCTGTCATAGGGGTCTGAGGAATGGGACACCATCTTGGAGAGGGTGACGTCAGGAAAGCTATTAGAGTGCAAGGACAAATCAATACATCTGACAGAAAAACCACAGAAACATATTAAAGGATAATGTCATTTGCTTACCTGTAACCACTTCCTTTCTTGGGTGGATTGGTGTAGAAGTTTTTTCCAGGTGATTTGTTTGGTTTCCTTGGATTCTGTAGGGCACTCATTGCTTGAATGGGGCCTCCAAATGTCCCATAATGGCTGCCCACTCCACATCTACCAATCAGAGAAAACTATTAAGCAACTGTAAAGACTTTTACAAACTTTTAAAAACTGTAAAGTTTATTTGGAAAGACAAAATAATTAAATAAAGACAAATCTGCAGAATAAAGACAAATAATTGGAAAAGCTGTAATCTGCATGGCAGTTTTATTTCTGGTTTTATTTCTTGCCCTTAGGGCAAGTTATTTATTTTTCATTGGCTCAAGTTAAAAAATATAGATGTGAATCATTACCCTAAATTTTTTTAATTGGATGAATGAAACATTTTTTTCAGTGTGTTTTCAGGTCAACAAACATAATTAAAAATCACAAAGCGTATTCCTTTCTCGAAAAAAATCTAGGTTCTGTTTTTTTTTTCATGTCTTCAGATTTTCATAGACCATGCCAAACAATGCCTTCCTCTCACACTAATGAAATATCCTTGAACCAAATACATCTCAGGTGCAACTCTGTTCTCCTTGGTGTAAAGACTGAATATATCTCTCTGCTATCTTGCCAAAAGTACAAAGGTCAATAATGTGTATCTTTATACACCTATACATGAATAGATTCTATCATATTAGGTCCTTATGTCGTTCAAACCTGTATGAATTTGTTTATTCATGTTGATATCAAGAATATATTTTGAGACAATGTCTGGGCCCCCCAACGCCTTCCACACAATGGAAGTCAACGGTCAACATAGCTATTTGGTTACCAACATTCCACAAAAAAAATTATTGTTTTTTTTCTGTAGAAGAAAGTAAAGTCTATGCTAGCGTGTCAAATAAAAATGAGGGTGTATAGAAAGGAATGATTTTTTTGCTAGGAATAATTCCTTTAAGATCTTGTAGTTCATTGCCACAACATCAACAACAATGACAGCAATACTACTCCATCTGCTACTACTTTCTTGTTTAATGCTTTTATTTATTAAAACTAGGGAATAAATATAAAGTAAATTTATTTTTTAAAAAGAGAATTTAATATACAGTCGTGTGCCCACGAAATGAAAAGAAGGACATATGTCGTTTTTTTCTGTCGCCATTACGGGCCAAGAAAGGCTGTTTGCCAATGGTCTTTTTTGGCACGTTGTATCCTGTACTGTCTTTCTATTTTGACGGGTCTGTGAGACGCCTCCTCTCTCAAGATCCTCTCTAAACTGTGTGGGTCGAAGTATCCGCCTGTGGGGCTTGCAGATGGTAACGGGGAGCGCGCTCTTTGATTGAACTCCTCCTGATAGCATCTGTTTGTTCTTGTATGCGGAATCATTAAACGGGCCTTTCCATGACAAACAAAGAGCATTAGACAGGCATTAACAGTTTTGCAAAATTATTAACTTTTTAAATTTTCTATATTATAGAATATTTGTCACATTATCCTGTGTGCATATTGTACTGTACATGTTTATCCAGTCACACAAGTGTTTATTGTCTCTAGCAGAGATTTAGTAACCTATGTTGGTTGCAAACATTATATATTTTTAAAGGCTATTAGGTAGACACAAGATAACCACACTGACATACATTCTGACAGTCAGCTAAGCCAACAGAATGAAGGTTTTATCTCAGTGTTTCACAACATTTCAGTTTAGGACAAGTTATTATAGTAAGGGGGATCGAGTAAGAATTATGCGTCTAAACACATCGCACAGTTTATTGGGTGTTATTGGGTTACGCAATGTATTTACGCGGTTTAAGGTTCAAAAAACACATTATTTTCCACATACTGTACATTTTTGTTGCTCCTCTATGCTCCACCTTTCTGAAACATTTTTACAAAGCTCATAAATCTGAATAGAAGAGGATGTGTGCTCTGATGGCCAGCTACTAGTGGTGTGATTGTGGGCCCGCAAATTCTCAAGACTCTGTGACAGAATGTCGCCCATTAAAAAAGGGTCAGGAAAAATTTTATCAGTAAATGCGCGCCACAATGAATATTTGGTTGTATTTCTGTTCTGGAACACGTTGTAAATAAAAATAAAGGGTTAGTTCATCCAAAAATTAGCCCATAAATTACTCAACCTCAAGCCATCCTAGGTGTATATGACTTACTTTCTTTCAGACGAATCCAGTCGGAGTTATATTAAATTTTTTTTTTGATCTTTCAAGCTGTTTAATGCCAATCAGCGGGTGTTGCATGCATCAGTCCAAAACAAGTTAAATAAGAAGCGCCCATCCATAAAATAGTGTCTCACATGGCTCCGGGGGGTGTACAAAGGCCTCCTGTAGCGAATCGATTGTGTTTTTGTAAGAAAAATATCCACATTCAAAACATAATAATCACTTTAATCTAGCTTGAGCTCACTGTTGTAAACGGACAGCAGTCGGGTAGAGAGAAGCATAAGAGGTCGGCTTTGCGCATGCGCCACTCAGAAGTGACGGATGCGGAAGCGCAGGGGAGAGATCAAAACAAAACGCCGGTCACGAATTAGAAATACAAACCGAGGATTTGTAAAGTGAAATTTTGGAGGATTTTGATATAAGCCAAGAAGAGACTGGTTTTTCTTTGCTAAAGTAAAGAAACTTTGCCTCATTTGCTCCTGTTAACAAACGTTGGATTTCACGAGACTCACCGGCACATGCGCAACGCTGAACTAATACGTCATGCTCCCGGAACTGCTTCCAGTGTACAACTGTTGGCGCAAGCTACATTAAAGTGATTATTGCATTTTTTTATATTTTTTAACCCCAGGGAGGAGTAATTCACAGTATTTTTATTTTTGGGTGAACTAACCCTTTACCCAACTCTAGTTGTGTCCTCTTTTGGAAGGCAAAAAATAAAGTACGTAGCTTGCCATGCCACGACACACAAGATCTCGCCACACGACGTGCGGCACTCCCAAGCAAACAATACTACCAGCAGATCACTTAGCAAAGTGAAGCACTTCTTTCTTTGCCTGGAACATTGGGGCAGTGTGGTTATTAGACAAAAGTCTCCCAGAACCCCAGTGACATAGATTGTTGAGGGGTTTGCCCCGGCATTTTAGGAAGGCTGTTGGCGTCGTGAGGATTTTCAATTTATCGCTAAAGCTATCTCTTTGGTAGTATGATAAGGTAATTCATGACTAATTACGGATCTTATCTAGTGATGCAAGTGACTAACGAAGCAGCTTTATAAACACTCCAAAGTACAAAGGAAAAACATGCCACTCGCATATATGAACCTTAGCCCAAGAGTTTGTAGGTGCTTTACAGAAACTGTCATGAGAAATATTCGCTGTTGTAAAGGTGTGACAAGAGCAACAACTCTCCAAAAACTGGCGAACCTACGATTGTTACAAGTCCGTACTCTAGTCACGGCTCAAAATTCTTGACTTGGCTACGAAGTTATGTCAGGCTAATAAATAAATAGAAATGATTAAGTTTATGAAAGCTGCACTATTTTCAGGAAATATTCACGATTTTTCTGTGGTGAAAATTATGTTTTGATGTAGGTTACCATGGTGTAATTTGCTGGCGCGCTCTACACAACAAACTCAGCACTGCACCAGCCACTGCAGTTCATATTAAAGTTTAATCTTGGTTACACTTACGGTAAATAAAAGGTGTATATTTGTCCCCTATTGAGATGTATCCCATCTCTTTAAAGATGCCAATCCGCTCCATGTCAGATTTCCCTTCTGGAGGCATTTTCTAAAGTTTTGTATGCAGCACTTGTTGAAAAAAAGCTATAAGAAAGATAGAGTTTATGCACACCATGACGCTATAATTCATTTAAACACCATATACAGTATGCATTACATATTCTTGCACTAATAAATATAGGTCCATATACATACCTCGAATTATGTAGTGCCTTGTGTTAAACAGTCAGTAATGGAAAGAACTCCACTGCTGTGGTGCTCGTGTAGGTTACTGTGTACGTTGTCATGGAGTCCAGCAGGTCAGTTACTCAGTAAGCCAGACTGTCAGAGTCCTTCTTTAGTAGTGAAATACAAAGCAATATTTTCATATTATTTGACAGTATATTTTAAAAAAACATAAAACAATCTATAAGGTGTGCATTATAGCTGGCACCTAGATGAAAACTTTACAGTTGGCTTTATGATTAAATTATTCTCTTCGAATGCTATTGATCTTTAAATTATGACATATTTTGTGCATGAGCCCATTTACAGGAGTGAAAATAGCAATTTTACAGATGATTTGAGTTTATTTGAATAAATATCAAAAATCTAAAAGGTGTGCATTATAGCTGACACCTAGATGAACACTTTACAGTTGGACTTATAACTGTAAATTATTCTGTTCAAATGTTGTCACAAGACGGGCAAAGATACTATTTAAACTGAACTGAGCTGGATAATGACATCACTGAATTGAATGATGAACTGTCTTTAACTGAAACATGAGTGTTTACTATTCTCATTTTGCATTATTGACACTATTTTCCTAATTAATGCTGTTCAGTTGCTTTGACACAATCTGTATTGTTAAAAGCGCTATATAAATAAAGGTGACTTGACTTGACTTATGCAACTTACATTTATGGCAATAGTTTGTTATGAGCCATTTACAATAGTGCAGATAGCAATTTTACAGTATTGAGTATATTTGTGTAAAAATATAAAAAAATATACAAGTGGTGATTAGGCTATTGGATAGACACTAGATAACACGTACAGTTGGTTTTGATTATTTATTATTTGATTATATGTATTAAATGCTATTAAGCTTAGAACCGTAAACCACTTTCGTATGTAACTTTAGAGAGGGTCTCCAAATTAGCGAATATCGGAACTTCCATACGTGCAAAACAAGCTTTAGGCTAGTGAGTAACACACATTTACAACACAAACCAGTGCCGGGCGCTAGCTAGCAGAGCAGGGATTGCATAGGGCCTCTGGGGCTTTGAGGAGGGGGTCCTCCATAACTGCGTAGCATCTCCTATATGGCTAGACCACCAGTCAGGCGGGCAGAACGTACTAGCCTCATGTTCCTGGAGTGTAGTGGAATGTCACTCATATGGAATTTGAACCAATTACGTTGGCACAGCTAGGAATAAATGATATATAAAAGACTTACTGAAGTGGTATTTTGGAAACGTGATTGGATTAAATTAAATTAAACAGCAAGAATAGCTAACAACATACATGCTTCATCAAACAAAAAACGAGGTACCTTAGGATCAGTGGTTCTCAACCTTTTTTTTCCACAGGGCCGCACTAAGGTCCAAGTGTAAATGATATCTAATCGATTACATTCATTAAAATAAATAATTATACTCACCATTAATAAAACACCAATTTGTGAAGATTCAGGATCGAAAGGATACAGCACAAGCATAGGCGGAAGTTGTCACTTTATGCGTTTTGTAATCCACACTGGTGTAGCCTGAGCCACTTGTAGCGACCAGTTCGTATGTAGTCTACATTCAGGGATTGAGTAACACATATTCTACGTTATAAAAAATTAATTTGAATTAGACCAACTAAACTGACTGTACACAAAAGTTTAATAGAACAAAAACATTAAAACCTACCTAATGCCAGAAGAGAACGATGCCTCTTTTTCGAATTGCGCAGATGACACTATCTTTCTTTTCATCTTTGTAGAATAATCTTTCAGTCAAAACGTTATCTGTAAATGGCTGAATCAAGAGCTAGAAGACCCGCGATTTTCAGCCCGTGGCAACGACGGCGGCCCCGTGAAACGTTTTACGCTTACTTCGGGCTGGGGACTTGCGGGACAATTTTTTTCCGTCATCGTTCAGACGCGGGTCCAGGGTTACCTAGGGCCGTGGTGGTGTCGGACTTCTCCTTATTTTTATATTTTAGACATCCATCAATTAGTGATTGTAAAAATAAATGCGCGGTGCGAAAAACACGAAGACCCGAGTGGTCCCGCAGGCAGCAGCATGCGGGTGCCGTCAGAGCTGAAGGAGTTGCATTCAAATGCACGCAATAGGCTAAAGCTTGCTGCAAAGCACCGGCAAAAGTAATTACCGTAAATGTATCAGGGGGAAATAGTAAGGAGATATTTTATTTATTTACTAATAAACTAGTGTTTTCTGAGTCGGTGTCGCAAGGATGAAGTTGTCGATCCTGACTCGCCATCTTCTCAGACGCGCCTTTAGAGAGAAGTGCATCTTTACGGATTATGATCATAATGAAAGAGTTTTTGTTTTTGATTTGTTTTATTTAGTTAAGTAGTAATTTAAAGCTTTATACAGATATATTTATCATGTCTGTGAGACATTGGTGAGTTTTGGTTCATTTTTGTGAAGCGCTCCTGTTCAGGACGAGACGGTAGAAAGCACATATGTTTGTTTTCTTTATTTTATAAAAGCACAACTTTTTGTTGATATTGTGAGTGCACACAAATATATCCTTTACAGTTCCGAATGATGTATTACTCTTACCTTTATGAGCAAAAATGACGGCGTATCAGATGAAAAAAAATGCATCAAGATGATTGCGCTGGCGTCCATTCTTAATGATCTGCAATAAAAAAACAAGGCTCGCTGTCAGCTGTTCACACTATCTGCGCAAATCATTGCGAAGTATAGCGACAACTTTCTGAGGTTAAGTGCTTCGTCAGACATAGTTGAGTGTCTTTACGCTGAGCTGTTTGATGATTCTATCTGATTGATTTTAGTCAAGTAATGTATTGAGAAAGGCATAAATCGATCAAAAATAAACACAAGTTATTTTTTATATAGTGCTCACGGTCTGCGCTGGCCACTGGGTCGTTAATTACACAAGCATAAATTAATTAGGCTATGTGAGTACGCTCATGTCTGAAAAAGCTATATGAAAAAAACAAAAACGTTATTATACATACAAAACATTAGGCTGTCGCTTATATTATTTAGTCCAACATTCTTAAATTAAGTTACAACTAAAAGAATTGTAAAAAATGAAAGTATTTTTTAATTGTGTTACAGCAACGTGGGCCGATTTGAAAATCGGAGGGGATGCGCATGCTCACCCACGCTGGAGTAATTGAGACCCACACTGCCTTAGAGAGAGCTGATGAATTGACCAGACAGACGGTGGAATTTTGCAGTTACTATTTTAATGTTTAAAGAGAAATTAAAATAAAGACATGTATATTATTATCAAGCCTATAATTTATTGATCAAATTACAGAAAAAACCAGGCAGTAGATTCAGCAAAATGTGTTAGATAAAAAGTGTAGTAAGATTAATGTTATTAAAATATCTAATTTATTTATTTTTAACCATCTTTTAATAATCAGAAATCTGGAAAAAAACATATGACAGGTTATAAAATTAAAACATTAAGCCCTGTTTCTAACATTGAAAATAAAATCAGCATAGAAATGATATAGTAGGATCATGTGCCAGCTGAAAGAACTGGGAGTAATGAGCTAGATGAAAAATTCAGTTTGGACTTGGCATATAACAGAAATATAGTAAAATTAGAAAATACAAAACATTTATTTTAAATTGTGTTAATATTTCACAATATTATTGTTGTTTTTTCTGTATTTTTGATCAGACAGGCTTGATGACCATAAGAGACGTCTTTCAAAAAACATTAAAGAGAACAAATGTTTCCAAATTTGGAACTGTATAAGTAAAAATATACAAAATTTAAAATTAAATGTTGTATAAACAAAAAGGTTAGGAGTCATATTTGTTTCAAGTGCATTTTATTGGGGGTGGGGGGCCTCCAACATGAATTTTGCCTAGGGGCTAGATGTCTAGAACCGGCCCTGCATCAAACATTTAACAAATTATACTTAAACCAAACGTTTAGGATAAATACTATATATTTTTTCTCCTGTACATCACAGCCTGTGACGCAAACAAAGAGGAATTGTGGTTATCACAGTGAAAAGCAAACTCTCCACACACTGCAGTAATAAATTACAACATTAACAAATGTTTAGGAAAAACTCGCTGAAAAATATTACAAAAGCCTAGACGGACACAACTGCAGAAGAACGACAACTTTATATATAATAAATGTAACTTTCAACATAGAGAATCTGACACAATTCCTAACATTTCTATATTATGAACCTCTGAAAACTTTATAGGCATTACTTAAAAATATCATTAAAAACCATTAGCATAGACCTGACACCAAAATGCTCACCGTTGAGCACTGAGTCAAGAGAACTCCATCCTTTTCCAGTCATCCATAGTGATGGCAACAACCTGCAAAAAAACCAGTAGAAAGCAGGCTGTCTATCATATAGGTAACTAGGTGTAGACGTCATAAAATGGAATAAATTGATAATGGCGAAACATTAAATTAAAAGGGGGATTAGTTGCACCTCCAAAAATTAGAAAAATGTGATGTTTATCATGTTTACCCCGGGGCATCCAAGATGTAGGTGACTTGTTTCATCAGTAGGACACAATCAAAGATTTTTAAATCAAACCGTTGCAGTCTGTCAGTCATATAATGCATGGCAATGGTAAAAAAAAATCTATGAGAGTAAAAAAAACATGCACAGACAAATCCTAATTAAACCCTGTGGCTCGTGACGACAAATTGATGTCCTAAGACATGAAACGATCGTTTGTGCCAGAAACCGAACAGTATTGATATCATTTACCTCTAATACACCACTGAGGTCCAACTTGTGTTTGACGCGCGTGCACGGCATACGGGCATGAGGTGTGTACGTGCTCTGGCGTAGTTTACTTTAATGGGTGTGTTGATATCCAGCCGAAAGAGCAATCAACCATAACTTCAGGCGAGCTGGCTCAGAAGTTTGGAATACGTGGAAAGTCACCACTCCCTAATGAGTTCGCGCGAGAGAACGTAATTTTTTTGTTTTAAGTCGGTTTGAACAATCCGGCTAAGCGCAAGTAAGTACCATTTTGATAAGCCATCGTACCTACAATAACTGTACTGCGTAAACAATGAGTGACGTATACGCGCGAGAGATCACTTCCGGCGCTTGAGTAAACTACGCCAGAGCGCGTACACACCTCACGTACCGGATGCCATGCGCGCGCCCAAAGAAGTTGGACATAGTGGTGTATTAGAGGTAACAAATGATATAAATACTGTTCGGTTTCTGGCACAAACCAATCGTTTCGTGTCTTAGGAAATCAATGTGTCATCACGAGCTGCAGGGTTTAATTTAGATTTGTCTGTGCATATTTTTTTTACTCACATAGATTTGGCATTGCCATGCCTAGATACGATGATGACATGCAATACGCGTGGATGTTAAAAATCCTCATTTGTTCTACTGAAGAAACAAAGTCACCTACATCTTGGATGCCCCGGGTGACGGGTAAGCAGATAAACATCACATTTTCATTTTTGGGTGGATGAAACTTATATTTCGCGTTAATGGCTACATCTCACATTTTCGTGACAGGGGTCGTCATAGTCACAGATGTCTTTTGGAAAGGCTGCTCGGACCATCTCTTTGAGCTCAGCTGGGTACACGTAAGTGGGTTTGACACGTGTGCTACAGCCGATCCTGTTCAGCTGTCAACATTTGCGTTAAGATCAGACAAAATAAAGACAAAATGATAATAAAATACAAAGTGACTCTTACTAACTGACGCTGGATTAAACGGTAAACTTTTCTTCGTTTGATCCGGTCTGTCGTCTTCAGCCTGGAGACCGCGTGGAGCAACGGCCCCACCCAGAGGGGCACACTAGATATAAACACCTGATGTGAGTCATCATGACTACGGAACAATTTTCATGTTGAGGTAGGCTATATAATATCTGCATATACATATCTAAATCAGACAGACGCGCTAGTAAGACGTTGAGTGCACAAACAACTTAATTCACACACGCATATTATGTGATTCAAACACTGATCTAACCATTTAGGTGTGTACTGCAGAGTATCTAGTCTCCGATATTCGGTATTGGCAGAGATTGATCTATGTAATTTGTACCATAATTAGCACTTCTATATCCATATATGTTGTCGCTTAGAAGTGGTGCTGCAGAGTGAAAGATGATGCGCTTGCGCGCGGAATTAAAAGAGGAAAAGAGATCCGGAAAACATGTAAGCTGAATCATAGATATAGAAGTACTAACAACTGGGGCGGACCGATATCAAATTCAAATTTAATACAGTCGATAAATAGGGCATTTAACCTCCTGAGGAGCACTGAATTTTTTTTTTGTGTGGAATTTGTTGTTTTTATATATTTATTTGATTATTATATTGTTGGGAGCATATATGCAACAATATTGGAGAAATGATAATTAATAATGTTATATTTTTTTTGTAGATATTTGACTCTATGTTCTAGTAGAGGACGAAAGGACCCTAAGTTTTAATCAACCAAAATACAAATAAATAGCATAAATATGAAAGGCCTGTATCGGACACAAAAACAAAGGTTTGATTTTTTTCATGACCAATCAGTTTTGAGGTTTCAGGCTAGTTTTAACTAATACGTTGGTCTCAAAGATATCTAACCTATGTTATGAAAAGATATACAGAATTATTTGACTTAAGACGATACTGTGCGTTGAAATGTCAATAAATGGTTATGTTCCGTTTCCATTTAATGTACTATACATCGCATTAATTCTGTATGTTATTAATGTGTACTTGGGGCAGAAACATAATGAAAAAAGAATCGTATAATGACGTTAATGAAGTAAAAGTAGAATAATCTAGGCAGGCTTTTCATAAGAATAGTCATATTTCATAGGAATATTGATCTATAATTTCTTTCCCTATTGAGTTGTTTTGTTTCCCCAAAATGCCTGATTAACATGATGTTTTTCTTCCTGGTGTCCTCTACAGAAGACATGCATGAAAATGATGCCCTGTTTCATAACAAAAAGTCATATTCTGATTTGAAACCCCATAACATTTTTCTGAGATTAAAAATTTTTTTTTACGACAAACAATTTGAAAAAGACTCAGATTTCAATAATTGCAAAATATTATGGTAACACTTTACAATAAGATTCATTAGTTTCATTAGTTAACTACATTAGTTAACATGAACTAACATTGAAAAACACTTCCAAATGCATTTATTTACATTAGTTAATGTTAATTTCATAATTTACTAATGCATTATTAAAATAAAAAAAAATGTGCTTGTTAACATTAGTTAATGCAATGTGAATTAACATTAACATGAAAGCGACTTTCATTAACTAACATTAACAAAGTTTAATAAATACTGTAATAAATGTATTGGTCATTGTTCATTCATGTTAGTTAATACATTAACTAACATTAATTAATGGGACCTTATTGTAAAGTGTTACCGATATTATATTTCCCTAAGAGTGGTAAATTTGATAATTCTGTCAATATCAGTCATTCTTAAAGGGGTCATATGATGACAATTTTATGTTTTCCTTTCTTTTTGGAGTGTTACAAGCTCTTTGTGCATGAAGAAGTTTTGTAAAGTTGCAAAGACTAAAGTCTCAAATCCAAAGATTAGATATTCTTTAAGATATTAAAGACGTCAACCAGCCTACCCTAAAACGGCTCGTTTAAACACGTCCCCACATGTCTACGTCATGATGTGGGGAAGATTTGCATAACGCCGCCCAAAATGTTCACGCAAAGAAAGAAGATGGCGTAACTTTTATTCTCGCTGTAGTATTGTTGGCTGCGTTTCCGCACTATGTCGATGACGACGAGTGTGTGCCTGGATGTGCACGTGCACAGCAACAAAACTACTTGTTGAGTCTTCCAACCGAGGAGATCGCTTCGTCATGCACTGGAGTTGATCCGTGCTGGTCAGACTGAGGAACAATACTAACCTTTAGTGCGTGGATCGCGGATCGGCTTTGTCAAACGTGGACGTATAGGCAACAAGGAGGATCGGCACAATGTGCTTGCGCTCCTTGCGTCGGGATTGCCAGGCTGCACGACCACGTGGATCTAACACTCACCGCCACCATCTTGCTTCACGGTAATAGGACCTGACCTAAGCTAATCGCCCAGGCTCCGCCGAACGCCATCAAGCTGGGTGCTTCCGTCCGTCTAGCCGCTGTGTTTTTCGTGTGACTACCAGCGGACAACTACTTTGTTTGGTTTCCAACAAGAGGACACGCTACAAATCAGGGTGAAGTTGTATTACAACACTGTTCGCCAGGAACAGTGCTACCCCATTATATTTTCGAATGCTAGGTGCGCTACAGCTGATTTTCTGGAGCGACGTTTCTCTGAAGTACGGAGCATTAGCGTGATAGATACAATGCCGGACTACAGTTGTTCAACTTCTGTTGTGTTTTCATATTTCTGGTAATCAAATGAAGGCAGAAAGCATCAATCTATCTTTTCTTCACCAATGCACAATAGATACACACACCCATTTGAATTCTTTGACAGTCCGAAATGCTTTACTCCAACTAAAGTTTACTGTGTAACGAGCAGTGTCACGGAATTAGTCAAATATTGAATGAATAAATCAAATGCAATTCAGTACACTTCAATCACACGCGGATGGACTAGTGTATGTGAATATTAAATGGCAAATATACTATTTAGCTACTACAGACGACAACCTCGTTATTACTTGTTTACTAAGCGTGGGGCGGGTGCTTAAATAGCAAACGAAACGCGCATCTGCGCCGTTCATTCCGTCACATTCCGCGTTACACAGTAAATTTCGTTTTTATGAATCGATTCCGTCCCCATTTTCTACATCGCAATACTTTTGCTAAGAAGCACGTTCAACAAGGACGCACAGACGGTTGTCGTGGTAATCAACACCAGAGCAACCACTTGCGCGTCCACACTGAACGCGCATCTCGCATATAAAAAGCATTTTAGGGGGCCCTTGGGTTTTGGGGGCCCAAGGCGGTCGCCTACCATTGCCTAATGGTTAAGTCCGCCTCTGATCAACAGTATGTGAGGTGGTAACATTCCGTCTCGGCCAATCACAACGCAATGGATAGCGGGCCAATCAGAGCACATCTCGCTTTTCAGAACAATGAGCTTTGCAAAAATCGACGCGTTTCAAAAAGGCGGGACATAGAGGAGAAACAACAATGTACAGTATGTGGAAAATGTGTTTTTAACCTTAAACCGCATAAAAACACATTTCATTACACCAAATACACAAAATAATGATCTTTAGAAAAGCATCATATGACCCCTTTAATGACCAAGGAGAGGTAGTGTTTCTGATCAAACCTCCAATGAATGTGCTCTGGGCTGCATTTCTCAAAAGCATTGTAAGCTAAGTTGATAGTAGAGACTATTGGTGACAATGGGTCTACGATATACTTAAGATATACTTAAGGCTTAAGATGCTTTTGGGACAACAACCGCCCTGACAGGGACCATCAGACTGTGGCATGTGGGTCTCAGCGAAAATTCACTAATGACATTATGTCTCTTAAAGAGGACAAAACGACTCTATGCACTGGGTCCCCAGGAAGAGGGGAACACAAAGGCCAAGACAAGGACAACATTTCTTTGTTTAATAATCAGACTTTATTCTATAAATGTGAGAAGACGTGAAATTATGTTTAATGATCTAGACTGATATGATGGTAAAAATGGTCGCTGATATTTTAAGCTGGAATCTTCAGAGTGTTCCAGGAGTTCTGACTGGATTGTCACTTGCCACCTTTTTCTGACCATTCCTTGTAGCCCCCTGCATAATTACGGGCACTGAGGAGAGAGAAGGAATTATTGTTACAGCTTCGTTAAAACTGTGATTGTTTAAGCATTCATGATTCCAAGTTTCTTACTTCTTGAAGCCTAGGTTTCTGGCTTTATCTGTGGCAAGAGCTCCACGTCTTCCCATCTGACAGTGGAAAACCAGTTCAGAGCTGTCCAGGGATGGCTTAACTACGCCAAACTTAGACCGGAATTCAGCTGCGTCCAGGGACATGTCACTTTCTACATTTTCCACTAAAATAAAACAAATAAATACATGGGAAATTGCTGTTTTTAGTACACATGGTCAATACACTTAATGTACAATACTTTTAGGTAACCTAAAAAGTGGTAATATCGAAAGATAGATAGATAGTTAGTTAGTTTTTGGAAGTAATGCATAAATATTTGTCCATCCTCTCTCCTACCTGGGATGTGAATGGAGCCTGGAATATGCCCTTTGTCTACCTCATCTTTAGTGCGCACATCCACAAGAAGCCCTGAACCCTTCGCCAAAAGATCTTTGAGATTGCTGTAGGAAATCTCCTTATCTATAGCAGAGAGGAATGTGTACAATCAAGCAGTTATGCCTAGAGTCCTGTCATGCAATAAGCACTGTTGATTGAGCTCAGCAATCACCAAAAATAATACTACAACATTAAAGTTTATATATATTTTATAACTAGCATGGTAAATATTTGATGACTAAAAAAATATATATTTTACACCAATGATACCATTTACGTGAGATTTTATTTGTTTGTTTGTAAATTGTTTGGTTACCTTGACTACTAAATCTTTTTTGATTTTAATTGTTTTGATATAGGCTATAGATGTTCCAGAATATGTTTTTACACGCAAATAATAATTAAAACATAACAAACACATCAAGAAAGTGTTGTATTCCATACACATAAAACGTTTCAATTTCTGCAAGTCATCCTTACGTCAAGGTTTCAAGCTCTTCAAAGCAAACAAGTATTGGAAATAACGACCAGGACACAAGACATGTATTATATTAGGAGATGCATAAAATGGAATTGAGAGAACAGGCACCGCAGGATATTAGCAAGTGCACAAAACGTTCAGCTTGTTATACTGCAAGAAATACAATGTAGAGATAACGGAAGTGTTTAGCACAGGCGCACCTGGGCACTGTCACCCTGACTACAAGCAATGAAAACAACAGCTGCTGCTCGAAATCAACACGCACAGGTTTCCAGTACACAGAAACAGTGAACAAAACTGCAGTTTCACACGTCAAAATCCCTAAAACTATGTTTCTTTCTTTTACACGAAAACACACTCACCGCTGCTTGCCATGTTGATGTTTAGATTCACCGGGTGGCCGCACCTTCACTTCCTTGTCATTCAAGTTTTCAGAAGCCAGCTCATATTGGCTGTACTCTAAGCGTAGGCTTGGCCGTGCAAAAAGGCACTGCCTTGAAAGCGCCCCTCCTTGAGCTAACTTCCCAATAAAAGACCCATAGCTTCAAAATAAAAGATTGCTACATTGCGAATTGTGCACTGGTTGTGTATCTGAATAATATTCCTACTACTACTAGTAGTAGTAGTAGTAGTAATAATAATAATAATAGAAAGTGCGCTAGTAACTATATTTTATTAGCCTATTACTATGAACTAGTGCTTACCCTGTTGAAAAAACCAGCATATGCTGGTTAGGTAGTTTGCCGTGGGTTTGGTTAGTGGTACTTGGCTGTGTATGCTGGGTCCTTTGCCAGGACCAGCATAAACCAGCAAAGGACCAGCTTAAACCAGCAAAGGACCAGCTTAAACCAGCAAAGGACCAGTTTAAACCAGCAAAGGACCAGCATAAACCAGCAAAGGACCAGCTTAAACCAGCTCAAATGAATACCTAACCAGCATATGCTGTTTTTTTTCAACAGGGTATAATCACCAGCTCAATTTGAATTCTTGATTGTGTAACAAAGCAGCACTTTTCACTACTTTACCATAGTGCACAGATTCCACCAAAATACCTTTGACGAGCTATCAGGTTATTGTTACTGCTGCAAACCATAATAAAGTCAGATGGAATCTCCTTCCAACATTGTATGGGAGTGCAATGGTATACTGATAGAATCAGATGGTAAATACCACTTTATAGTACTGTAATAAGGTATCCACAGAAGATTGTGACTTTTTTTTTACCTCGCAATTCTTAGTTTATAACTCACAATCTCACAATTCAGACCCCACTCCCCCATCTCAGAAGTGTGAAATATAAAGTTAGAATTATGATATATAAACTCACAATTGCAAGAATTGTGAGACAAAATGTTGCAATTACGTTCCTTATTTTTTTATTCCTTGGCAGGGAAAAAAAACAAACAAAAAAACAACAGAATTGCAAAATGTAAACTCAGAATTGCAAGATGTAAACTCGAAACTGTGATAAAGTCAGAAAGAAAGAAAGAAAGAAAAGAAAGTCAAGAGAAAGAAAAGTCAGAATTACGAATCTGAATTGTGAGATATAAACTACAGGTGCATCTCAATAAATTAGAATGTCGTGGAAAAGTTCATTTATTTCAGTAATTCAACTCAAATTGTGAAACTTGTGTATGAAATAAATGCAATGCACACAGACTGAAGTAGTTTAAGTCTTTGGTTCTTTTAATTGTGATGATTTTGGCTCACATTTAACAAAAACCCACCAATTCACTATCTCAACAAATTAGAATACTTCATAAGACCAATAAAAAAAACATTTTTAGTGAATTGTTGGCCTTCTGGAAAGTATGTTCATTTACTGTACATACACTCAATACTTGGTAGGGGCTCCTTTTGCTTTAATTACTGCCTCAATTCGGCGTGGCATGGAGGTGATCAGTTTGTGGCACTGCTGAGGTGGTATGGAAGCCCAGGTTTCTTTGACAGTGGCCTTCAGCTCATCTGCATTTTTTTGGTCTCTTGTTTTTCATTTTCTTCTTGACAATACCCCATATATTCTCGATGGGGTTCAGGTCTGGTGAGTTTGCTGGCCAGTCAAGCACATCAACACCATGGTCATTTAACCAACTTTTGGTGCTTTTGGCAGTGTGGGCAGGTGCCAAATCCTGCTGGAAAATTAAATCAGCATCTTCAAAAAGCTGGTCCGCAGAAGGAAGCATGAAGTGCTCCAAAATTTATGGTAAACGGGTGCAGTGAGGTTGGTTTTCAAAAAACACAATGAACCAACACCAGCAGATGACATTGCACCCCAAATCATCACAGACTGTGGAAACTTAACTCTGGACTTCAAGCAACTTGGGCAATGAGCTTCTCCACCCTTCATCCAGACTCTAGGACCTTGGTTTCCAAATGAAATACAAACTTGCTCTCATCTGAAAAGAGAAATTTGGACCACTGGGCAACAGTCCAATACTTCTTCTCCTTAGCCCAGGTAAGACGCCTCTGACGTTGTCTGTGGTTCAGGAGTGGCTTTAACAAGAGGAATACGACAACTGTAGCCAAATTCCTGACACGTCTGTGTGTGGTGGCTCTCGATGCCTTGACCCCAGCCTCAGTCCAATCCTTGTGAAGTTCACTCAAATTCTTGAACCGATTTTGCTTGACAATCCTCATAAGACCGGTTCTCTCGGTTGTGCATCTTTTTCTTCCACACCTTTCCTTCCACTCAACTTTCTGTTAAAATGCTTGAATACAGCACTCTGTGAACAACCAGCTTCCTTGGCAATTAATGTTTGTGGCTTACCCTCCTTTTGAAGGGTGTCAATGATTGCCTTCTGGAAACTGTCAGATCAGCAGTCTTCCCCAATGATTGTGTAGCCTCACTGTAAAAAAAATTCGGTAAAAAAATGGCAGCTGTGGTTGCCGGAATTTTACCGTAAAAAATATGTTTTAGGTTTTACGGTTTTAACTTACTTTTACAGTTAAATACCGTAATTTCATTAACGGCTTAATGTTATGTAGCATTGGACCATCCGACACAACCTTTTGTATATTAACAAATATATCTAATCCACCTCCCTAACCAAATGGCAATTCGAGGGTCTATGGACTCACGGAAATGCACTAAAAAACACCTCAGAAAGGCAAGAAACAGGCCTCGGTCCATGGGAATCCAATCATGATATCATTGGTTTTATGGCCTAAAGGAATGCGGGAGATAAACTCCCTCATTTTCCTCATAACAAAGACACATAATGCCCAGAGAAATGGAATGTTCTCTAATTAATTCATAGTGAAAACCTTTCTTTGATTGAATACACATATCCTTCAGTTCATTGTGTATACCATTACTGTTCTTGTATATTGTCTGTTGTAGTGTATGCTGTTTTATGCATGTTATCATAGACCACTAGTTAATATAACCTCACCTATTTCATGTTTGATCTCTATGAATTCATCTTCGGATGATATAACTGAGAGTGCATATTACATGCTGATACCTATGCAACATATTGATGTTCTAAGAATCATTACTAATTTCTTCAACACCCAAGTGAATTACATATGCAAAATAACATGCTTAGAGACAAAGGGTCGTAAACCCTCCAGCAACTGCCACCTCCCGCTCGGAAATTCCATTTTGCTCATTGGAAAAGCCCATCTTGAAAGGCGGGGATCTTCTCCGACCTTAAAGGCCACACTCCAGAGACCCGCCCCAGTCGGTGGTTCGGTCAGAAGCTAAGAAGATGTGAGAAAACGCTTCAGGATACCAAAGCATTGTGCCAGGCCTTTCTTCGGCCTAGTCCTTTCCATTCAGCAAGTGACTCTGACTCAAACTAGCTCTTTCCCATCAACCAACTTCAGCAAGATCTTGAGGCCTTAAGATTGCATCAGGCAGCTTTTTCCGACATCTCGCAAGTATTCAAACTTAGTCTTATTAATTGATATAATAAGTATCAGTTACACCTTTTTACAAGGTTTGTTTGAACTAAGAATCTGACGTTTTCCCTCAGGTTTTAGATCTGTTGAATATGCATGTTCCATAATATTCATTCTTTATGTCTCTTTCTATGCTGAGTTAAACTTTAACCCTTTCCTATACCAACTGTATGTGTGTGTGTGTGTATGTGTATGTTAGACCAGTTTATGTGTTTATGTAGTATGTTAGATTAGTTTAAGTGTTTATGTGGTTAATAAAAACTTACTTGTATCACACTTGACGTGTTTATTGTTTGCTCATAACTGGAGTCACTTAGTCATTTAGATTTTTGCTACAAGCTTTTGTAGAATTGTACTGTAAGGAAGTTATTTCCCTTAACCAGTAAATTAACGTTCTTGGAATTGACAAGACAGTTGACCCTGAGAGGTCAGCTAAATATCTACAGCGGATCTAAAATATTCATAATTAATTATAACTAGTTATGACTAATTATTCATATTTCCCCATGAGCTGATTCGCTACAGTTATATTACAACGATGGAAGTAATGAAATCTGTTTTGTACCTTTGTAATACACTGATAACCACCAAATCCAGGCGGTGATGAGAAAGTCACATGACGAACCAAAGCCCATCACAAGCAGCTTTTAAATAATAAAATATATAGAAGGTGCAAAGTGTCATTCACACAAACACCAAACACAACCATGGTAACACACATGAAACTGAAATAAAACAATAAACATTAATTTAACAACATTAGTGGTAACACACAACCCTAATATACAAAAATGATAGAAAAAAATAAGAAGAAACAGTTATTTCACCAAAAAAACATCAAATTTGAAATGTAACGCAGGAAATCTGGGAATGTCAATTTACGGTTATTCACTGTAAATTATACGGTCTTTTTCCACTTCAAAAAACGGTATGCTACCGTAAAATTAATGTCCAATACATGTAATGTCCAGTACAGTTTTTCACCGCATATAGTAGGGGAATTTACCGTTAACCATTTAACAGGTTTTTACTGTAGCATTTTTACGGTCTTTTACCGTTAAATTCACAGTCATTTTTTACAGTGTAGTGAACCAAACTGAGAGACCATTTTGAAGGCTCAGGAAACCTTTGCAGGTGTTTTGGAGTTGATTAGCTGATTGGCATGTCAACAAATTAGAATATGGTGACATAGTGAATTGGTGGGTTTTTGTTAAATGTGAGTCAAAATCATCACAATTAAAAGAACCAAAGACTTAAGCTACTTCAGTCTGTGTGCATTGAATTTATTTAATACACGAGTTTCACAATTTGAGTTGAATTACTGAAATAAATGAACTTTTCCACCACATTCTAATTTATTGAGATGCACCTGTATATAGAATTCCAAAAATAAATAAATCACAATTACTTTTTTTGTTCTGTGGCGCTTCCATAAATTACATTTGGATATGCTCAATAAAGTAAAACATAGTATTACCATTGTGCATATCCAAAAAGCCATAGTTTTACTGCAGTATCATGGTACATTTTGTTAATGTTACCAAAGTTTCACTTAAGTAAAATCTGGTTATTTGGCAGAAACTATAGTTTACCATGGTCAATTTCTGTAAGGAAATGGCACACTCTCCACCCCATGAGATGTGGAAAAATGACATATTATAATAGCTGTGTGAATACATTTACAAATACATGAGACTAGCCGAACTCACATGAATTAAACTATTTATTGTTAAGGTCTCAGAAGAGTCTCACTTGAGTAAGAATCATCCCTCAATACTGATTGGTACATCAGACATCCATATGAGTGCTCTACAGTGGAAAGAACCAGTTCTATGGTTCGGGTTCTAGTACAGAACTTTCTGCAAAAAAAAAAAAAACCTAAAACAGAACATCAAACGGGGTATCAATATTATTCATCTGTGATATCTGAGTGTCACACAATTCTAGTGTTTTAATACCAGCTGTTGATTTGCACATAACAAGCCACCTTCTGTTAGAAATATAAAACTTGATATTATGAACAATATTCTACTGTGCTGCATAAAGGTAAATCTATACACTGTACATACAGATATATTTTGAAAAACAAGTTTCACAGTTTTAAACTTTATTTAAAGTATAAACCATTTGAAAACACTTTACATAAATTATTTCTGTGTATGACTAGAATTTGCTTTGAGGCAAAAAAATCTAAATTAATACAAAAATGAAAAATTACTACATATTGTACAAAGGAAAATAAACTCAACCATCAATGTTTATCTTTGTAGCTAAAAGCAGTGACTCCTTTATGATTGTCATAGAGTACTATGAATGATAAAAATTAAAACAAACTAAGTAAAAATAAATAGTTTCTGACACTAGTAACCTTTCAATCTGGAGAATGTGAGTGCTTTTTTCTGATATCTCTATACAGAAGTGTCCTGGTGAAGGTCTCGTTACTCTAATGCGACTGGGACATACAAAACTATCGCATCTAAAGCACACTCAGAACTTCACTGTTATCTGATACAATGCAAGTACTTTTCTATCAGTGATGAAACACTATATCAGACTTGGTTGTTTTCATCACTTTTACGCCACTGGAATTTTCTTAAAGAAACAGTCTGTAGATGATGGGACTTGCTGCAGTGGCAACTGACAGTTTAGCTGTGAAGAATGTAAGGCCTGAGACTGACATTTCTCTTGATGGATGTTACTCCTCAGTTCTGACGTCGAGACTGGGCCTCTTCTGCGGCGCGTGAGACTCGCAGCACCTCTCCGATCCAGATCACAAGCGTACCATCTGGCACCAACATCCTCTCGGTAACCCAAAAAATATGGGTCAAAATATCTATTCTTTTTTAAAAAGGGGATTTTTCATATTTCAGCAAAAGTAGCTCTGTTTTGTTTTTCAGTTTCTCAGTGCTTTTTGACGTCCATTGTTGAAAAACAAAGACGAGGTCTTTCAAATTGTTCTTTTTTTTGCCAGAGGCAGTATTAACAAAGTTTTTGAATGTTCTTCTTTTAAAAGTCCCTGCAGCGTTCGGTGAGTTTCCCCATTAGTTCAATTATTCTCCATGGGTTCAGGAGATAACGGGGGAAAAAAGCAAGGGAAAAAGAGAAAGACGGAGTAAGAGAAAGAAAAAGATCGAGAAAAAAAACTGAAACCGGTAAAGGTATAAGCGGAGAGAAAGCGAAACATAAAGAAACAGGATAACAGACGTTTGGACTGTTACCTCTTCCCCATCTCATTCTGTCTCAAGAACTGTATGTTGAAACTGCTGTCTGCTAGTTCAGGATACTGTTCCACGGGTAAAATGTAGTACCCGTCGTACCCCTGTACTTTCCCTGTTGAAAGGAGCTGCTGTCTCTCTCCTTCAGTCCACAAGCGGCTTCCCTCTTTATTATCCTGTGCCCGTTGCTGCTCTCGCAGCCAGGCTCCCAATAATGCCCTCTGCCGCGCCAACTCCAACAGCCGGGCTCTCTCCTCATCCAGGACGTCTGACGCCAAACCATAGCGCACGCTTAGAGAAAGAGCTGGAACCCGGAACTCAACGGTGATCCCTCGTCGCGAGCGACCGCTTACCGTCACGTTGATCCCGCTTTCCAGTGCCGAGCGTCCATTGGTGAGTCCCAAAGCTAGAAGGTCACTGTCAGCTGAGCCTATCTTCACGAAGAAATGACAGTCATGGCCATCCTGCGTGTAGTGCGTCCCGTCTAAGTAGATGGCGTTATTGAGCACTAGAGCCACCTTCCTGCTGTCATCGCTGGCCATGCTGGAGACCCCTGTGACCACGCGGCCTTCTTTCACTGCCAGCATCACTCCTCGTCCAATGATGGGCGTACTCGTGCCAAACCAGTGGCCTGGTTTCTCATGTTTGGTCTTGCGCTCTTTGTCAAGAAGCCGTCCCTCCAGAGCCATGAATGCTTGGTTGTGCCGTTCGGCTTCCTGCTGAACTCCAGTTATCAGCTGCAAGGAGAAAATCTTGGTAAATGCAGGCAAGATCACCTAGTCCAATATTCACTGATTTGCTACCCTTGGAAATACAAAAGTAATTGTAATTGTATCCTGAGGATTTACTATGGTATTAATGTGGTGACGCACCTGCCCATTTTCGCTTTCTTGACTGGCGAAGAGCTCATACGGCGGATCCACGAAATAGTGTATGTGTCTGGGAAAGCCTGGGATAATGTTGCTAAGCTGGAAGCCAAACATGACCAGCCAACTCTTCACATCTGCAATGAGAAATACATAGAAAAGGAGTTTAAGCTTAAGCTTTTGGGGTTTGCAATAAAAAGGGCAATTAACTGATTATAGGGCTGAATGAAGTAATAATAATAATAAATTAATCAAATTAATTGCATTATACGCCAAAACAATTATAAATATTCGTTGAGAAAATGGACCAAATTATGACATTTTGTGGCAGAGAAAAACACTGAATGGACTAAATTTGGCTTCAGAAATAAAAAAAATGGAACAAATATTTATTTACTGTACATATACACATTATCATTCAAAAGGGGTCAGTTGGGGTCAGAGAGATTTTTTTTTAATGTTTCTGAAAGAAAGCCTCTTATGCTCACCAAAGTTGAAAATACAAAAAATAAAAACAATATAATATTGTGAAATATTATTACAATTGAAGTGTTGTGATGCTTAAGTACTTGTGGAAACTGTGATCACTCTTATAAGGATTCTATGATGAATAAGATAGTTATATTAGATAATATAAGATCTATAAGAGAAATATTATATATATCAATATATGAACAGAAATATTAACTGACTTAATAATAGTAGGTATGGTATAGTGTATAAATAGTAGTGTATACATACAATTTAGATATGCATTCTTTCTCCTATTCATCTTATGTAAGTGGTGGACCATCTCATGGAGGACGAGAAATTATAAGTATAAAGTAACTGAATAAACGTAAATGCAGAATTAAATAATAAATATATGAAGAAATAAAATATTAGAAATACATATAAATGTAGTGAAATAAATAAGTAAATCAAAATAAATAAAAAAGCAAGAACAGTAATATGAGAATAAATGCAGAAAACATAAATGAATAAATAACTAATAATTAAAAATAATGAATAAATGAATGAATGAATGAATGCATAAATAAATAATTTTGTCAAAACTGTCATTTTTAATTGTGCTACTTTTGTACCATTTGTGTTATACTAATTTTTTTCTACATTTATTTATGTATTTATACATTAACATGCATTTCTGCTTTTATTTATTTTTACATATATTTATGCATTCCTACATTTCTACATTTATTTATTTCTGTGTCCGTATGTTAATAAGGTAGGCGGTCCTAACCGCTCTCAATGCAGGATTGGTCAATTAGGCAAACCAGTCAGAACAACCGTCAAGACGAGATAGTTAGCCTTCTAACTATGGCTTCGAATGGGAGACCACTTGCTGAACTGTTGCAGGATGTAGCTGACACGCAAGACCTGTTTGATGCACGTGATCACACTTTATGTTTCTCTATGGTCTAACGTTACACAGGCCCGTAAAAAAATCACTGTCAAAAATAATCGTACGTAATTCAAAGCATCTGTGTGTCATTTTAATTTACTCGTGCGTAATAAAGTATAGTAAAGTCACTTTTGCCGTTCAACAGAGCAAAATACATAGAAAAACTGAGCCGTATTGTCCATACAGTATCTGTGACTTTACAAACAACCCAACAGAATGGCCAGAGGTGTCATTTCCCGGCATATTAAAGAAAAACTGCAAATCATTGTAAATATTGCTGTTTTTTCTTTCGTTACAGTTGGTTGTGTTAGAAAAGTGTATGCCAATGTCGTATGTAACTTTAGAGACGGACCCTAGATTTGTGAATATCGAATGCCCAGAAATGACACCTCTGGCCATTCCACTGGGTCGTTTGTAAAGTCACAGATACTGTACGGACAATACGGCTCAGTTTTTCTATGTATCTTGCTCTGTTGAACGGCAAAAGTGACTTTACTAGGCTATACTGGCTTTACCCATGCATCTCCTGTCAGCGGGAAAGCCTGGCCCTAAGTTGTACTCTAACAAACACACAAATTCTTGTATCTGTAAACTGTCGTGGCTGTAGATTTTGGAATCCAACTCTGACAAAAAAACAGAATTACATGCAATACTTTTAAATTACGCACAAGTAAATTAAAATGACACACAAATGCTTTGAATTACGTACGATTATTTTTGACAGTGATTGTACGGGCCTGTGTAACGTTAGACCATAGAGAAACATAAAGTGTGATCACGTGCATCAAACAGGTCTTGCGTGTCAGCTACATCCCGCAACAGTTCAGCAAGTGGTCTCCCATTCGAAGCCATAGTTAGAAGGCTAACTATCTCGTCTTGACGGTTGTTCTGACTGGTTTGCCTAATTGACCAATCCTGCATTGAGAGTGGTTAGGACCGCCTACCTTATTAACATACGGACACAGAAATAAATAAACGTAGAAATGTAGGAATGCATAAATATAAATAAAAGCAGAAATGCATAAGTTAATGTATAAATACATAAATAAATGTAGAAAAAAAATTAGTATAACACAAATGGTACAAAAATAGCACAATTAAAAATGACAGTTTTGACAAAATTATTTATTTATGCATTCATTCATTTATTCATATCTGCATTTATTTATTTAAGCATTTAATTATTTATTTACTGTTTTGCAGTATTTATGATAGGTTCACCATTTAAATTATTTAGATTTTATTACTTATGTATTGTCTACATGTATTAGTCTGATATATTTTCATAATTTATTTCATCATTTAGGAAATTATTTCTACATTTATGTATTATTTAATTTGCATTGAGTATTTATTCATTTATTTATTTATTTATACTTAAGTCATTTCTCGTCCTCCATACATCTCTGCCTTATACAGTCTCTAAATATATGTTTTTTTTTATTTCCATATGATTGAACATTAGCAAAAATAAAAACTATTTTATCACAGTATTTTATAAACCAATACTAGCATTGAATTAACATGTAAAATTGACAGACCTAAATAACTAACGAGCTGGCTAATCTGCAAAGGAACCCAATTGTAAACTCTCAACTGTGACATAATTCTGAACATCCAGCATATCACTGAGAGGGTTGTTATTCTTGAACATGTACAGGTTGAAGGGTGCCAGTTCTTTTCCGATCTTCTGCCACATGGTGTAATCAGGCGATGTCCATCTGGCCGCTAAAACATCATAGTCTCTATGTGTGAAGTGCACCAGCTTGGTTAGCGTGTCATAAAGCCCACCGTGGAAGCCGATGACGAGCTGGAACTCAGGGTTGGAGTCATGGTACACCTCCCCATAAGCGGTGTATTGCACCTGTTTGATCATCTGCCCATTGCTGCTGAAGACAGCCAGTGGCGTACCAGTGTTGTCAGAGGCAATGTAGTACTCCTCCCCACTGCTCACCTCCATGGCAAACAGATGGCCCTGCAGGTCATAGTACAAAGAGCTGATTTCTGAGCTGGAGTGGTTGAACACATGTGTGACCCGAGTCGGGTTGTTCAGGTCAGCATAAAAGAACTGGAGGTGCTGACCCAGACTGTTCTTAGTAGACACCCTGCGTCCGAGTCCATCGTAACGGTACTGGATGCTCCATACTCCAGCTGCACGGCTATAGGCGCGCACCAGCTGGCCTTTAGAGTTGTAGTCAAACACGTCACCGCCCCTCTGACTGAGGTAACCGTCCTCGTCCAGACGGTACTGCACGTCACCGAGCCGTGTGATGCGGTCTCGTAGGTCATAGCGAAGCGGCATGAGTCGGGCGCTGTTGCCCGGGTTGAGCAGGTGTAGGTTGCCGTTTAAGTCATAGCTGTAGCGCCAAGTGGACCAATCGTTCACCTTGACGCCACTGAGCTGTCCGTCACCATCGTATTCATAGCGGTACTGAGTGGTGTTGGCGTACGGGCCGATCTTTAGCTCTCGCTTGATTACTCTGCCCATGTTGTCGTACTGCACCGTCATCCAGTACATGAGAGAGCGGAAGATCTCGTACTGAACCTCTTTGATTCGTCCGTGAGCATCGAAATGCTTGCTGAGGGTCATGACGGCAGTGGTGATTATCTGATTGATGTCGTAGTAGATGACTCCAAACTTTCCAAAGTGCTCCACTTTTCCGGAGATCTCGTCGTAGCGGTATAGATCCACAGGAAGTGGCGTCTCGCTGATTACTGGCTTCATGCTTGCGATTCTGAAACTATTGTCATGGTAGGTGTAGTCGAAGCGCGCGTTTACCATACCTTCCTCCGAGAAGCGATAGATCTGTTTGTCGATCAGGGGACCCATTTTACGATAGCGAATCGTGCACGAAAAGCCACCGCTTTGCAAGTTGACCATTTTTAGCACGCCGGCTGTCTCATCGTAGCCAAAGGTGATGGCTGTGCTGTCATACAAGATCTCGGAGAGCTTGGCCAGCTTGCCGTATTTGTAGAGGACGCGACGGCCAGTACCTAGGAAGTAGGCGGCCTGGGGGCGCCCGTCCTCGCTGAAGTCGTAGATGATGGACGCGTTGCTCTCTGGCGGGTTGTAGGTGTTGCGGATGTAGCCGATGGAGACGTGAGTGAACATGGTGTGACGAGCAACGCTAGGCATGGTGACAGCCGTGATGCGGTTAGATGCATCGAATTCAAAGACGTATTGTCTCTGACTCTGCAGGAGCAGCACCATGGACTGTAGAGAGAGGTATTTTCTGAATGTCATTATCACATTGATATTAATTAGCAACAAAATCTTTAACAAGCTGTCATAATTCAAAATAAAATCATACATCAGAATTTCTGTACTAAATGTTGGAAAATTTAATTCACAAATCGATTACTGGAGGAATTTTGAAATATACTGTGTTGTATCTATCTATCTATCTATCTATCTATCTATCTATCTATCTATCTATCTATCTATCTATCTATTATAACCAGTGTTAATTTAGATTATTTATAAACTATAATTAGTAATATTTTGAAATAGCTTTTACTTTATTTTCAGTTTTCATTTTAATTTGAGGTGTAATCATTTTGTTGTGCGTCTGTCATTTTTATAAATTTTTGATTTTTAAAAAATGCTTTTATATATTTTATATTTCACTTTTTAAATGTACATTTTTAATCTAATATTTATATTTTATTTCACCTTTATTTCAATTAGCAGAAATTATTTTTAATAGTTTTACTTTTAGGTAACAATAACAACCTGGAATATAATAAAACATGTATTTTGATTTTTTTTTTGTTGATTTCTAATCATTTTAGAGCTTAAAACCCCATTTTAAGCTTAAATCTCATTCAATTGTGTTAAATACACGCTTAAAACAAGAAGAAAAAATTGCCAGTTAAAAAGAAAAGTAAAAAAACACCTAATTCATGGTATATTATCTGACTACACATTTTATTTTACTTTTTCAGTATATTTAAACATTTCAAAGCAAAGCCAGTAAAATATTTTCTTTAAAAATTCTAAATTCGGAAAACAATAATCCTCATCATGTTTAACCTAATTTCCCTTTAATCCATAATCTCACCTTGTCCAGGTAACTGTAGCTCCAGACCTTTCCATCCACAAAAGAGCGTGAGAGGATTCGGCCCTGTGGGTCAAACTCCGTCCTCTCACTCATACTCCCTCGGTGCAGCCCCACTAGCTGGCCTGTGCTGGAGTAAGACACATTCACCACTGCAAGGCTGCTGCTCGGCTGCCATATCGCTGGCCTGCCCTGGGCATCATACGTGATTCTCAGTGTGAACTTCCTGTGGTCGTCATAGATCTTCTCAGTCCGTGTGTTCCTATCAAAATCTATCGACAGGAGGTTGCGCCCATGTGCCTGCAAATTGCACAAATATTTGATATGAAAACCTCTCCGTTTGGTGAAATAATTTAGTTACCTATTAGATAATCAAGCAGGATTCTTTGCTTGCATTGTGCACTGATATGATAAACTAATGTATTACAGTAATGATTTTAAAATCTCGAGTGCATACCCGAAGTTTCCTGCCAAACACAGTGACCTTGCCCTTGGACAGTTCTTTGCGCAGCCTCCACTCAATGGAGTTCAGACCATTATCAGTGGGAAGGGTGATGTTCCTCCGGCCGATGGTGGGACTCACTGATCCTGCCAGGATATGGGGCTCAGTGTGGTAGCTGATGCCCATCCCATTGGCGTACATTACTCTCAGAGTGCCATTGTTACACAGTTGGTAGCTGTTTCGTACTTGATCTGCAGGGGGCAATAGAGTTACATAAAATTACCATTAAATTAAGAACGAAACAAAATATTACACAACACATTTTCAACATGACAACAGAACAAAACGACAACTGCAAAAAAGGCTTGATTTACTTTGAACTCATGAAAGGGCTGCGGGGCATTCATCAGCTCAAAAACAGTCTGACTGTCTTTCTTAAGATCATAAAAGATAACAAAGAGCAGTGCTTTGTTTATAACAAATGACGTGGAGCCTCAGATCCCTTTGTTTCAGAGTGCCACAAACATTTATTATGCTTCAGAACATCCACTATAAATAAATGACAAACCATGAAACTAATTTATGAGCAAAGATACGTCCATAATTTGAAATAACATAGTTTATAATTTATATGGAACCTCTTAGAGGCGTTTAGTCAATTTATTATTCGTCCCATAAGCGTGTCAAGGTTAGATTTAAATGCATGATCTGAGGAACTTTCTCTATGGATTAAATCCTCTGTAATCCATTCAAAAGGTTCCTCCCTCGTCCTGTGTTAGGTTGTATTGAAGTTTGAGTTTTTGGTTTAGTCTGCCATGGGAAGGAAGTAAAACATTTTTGCTCTCTCCCTCTGTCTTTCGGTCCTTTCATCTTAACAGCTGAAATAAGCTTTGGGACAGTGGGGTTTATGATCAAGGACAGATGTAAGACAGTGAATATTTGCTTGGGATAAGGTAATGAATTTGTCTCGAATCATATGCATCACAGCAAAACACAACTGGAGCGCTAGGCATGGGAGAGAAAACAAATGCTATTTCTGCACTGAATCTTACAGTACTTTGGCTTTGGCAGTACTTTTGTATCTTGTAAGTTTGTATGCACTGATATATAAAACAATTAAGCTAAAAATGAAATGAAATATGAAATCAACCAAACTGAGCACAGAATCATTTACAAAATGATTTCTGAAACCCAAAATAGAAATTCAAAAAGGACTACTGAGCAGACATACCTTGCACAACAGTATAAGAGGCTTCTACCGACGAAAGATTAGTGATAACAGTGATGTCATCATCTCTGTTGGAGCTCTCAATGTCAATATTGATGGATTTTTCGATCTCCCTATGCAGACTTGTAACCATCCCCGTGGGGTACGTCACATTGGTTAGTCTCCCTTCACTGTCATACCTGAAAATAAGACTAAATGTTAGCAAAAGCCATTTTAAAGTTCATATTTGAAAAGCAAAGCACTGGAAACAATTATAATTGTGCTCAATCTTTGACCATCTAAAAAAAAAAGCTGTATCCTCTGGACAATCACTCCATAGAGGTTTTAGTGCTATCCCTGCCTATCTCTCTCTCTGTGTAACATTATATTAGGGAGCAGATCTGGATCCTGCCACAGATCTGTCACAGTCTGGCTGATGTCTGTGCCAGTGCAGTGGAGTGTGGGGAATTCTGCATTCTCAGGAGCAAGCTTGCGCTCTCCTGTTCCTTGAGATTACTTTCCTGCAGTGTTCCAACTCTAATCAAACACCTGAAAAAGTTAATCAAGATCTTCAGGTTCCTTTGGAAATTATCCAGCGCTCTTTTCAAAGTCAAATAGATATTCCTACTGGATATCTCTAGCTTTCAACCACAGTGTGTTCCATGACAAAAGTTTGGGGTTGGTAATATTTTTTTACTGTTACTGAAGAAGTCTTTTAAGCTCAGGAAAACTATTATTAATGCTAAAAATGTCAAATAAATAAATAATTACATTTGATAAATTTTTTCATGATTCTGTAATGAATAGAAAATCGTATATGATATGTAACATTATACATATCATTACTGTCATAACGGTCAATTTAATACATTCTAGCTAGGGAAAAAAAACATCTTTGCTTTTCTCTTTCGGCTGATTGGAATGTGGAGACAATGCTATATAAAACTTCTGTTAAGTGTTTCATGCATATACAAATAATTAAATGTACAGGCAACATGTCATAAACAGAAACACGGCAACTTACTCATAAAAGGTTGTCCAGCCAGTCTCATCAGCCTTGGTGGCCAACAGGCCAGTGTTTCCATTGTATCCCAGCAGAACGATCTCCTGGTTGAGAGCAGAGATGGAGCGCAGGCTTCCTGCAGGATCCAGTCCCAGCGTAACCACCTGATTCTCAGGCTGCAGGATGAGCCTGAGCAGTCCCGCACCACCCTGCCCTGCCCCGTCCCTCCGCACTTTCACCGTATTATTGCAGTTATCCACCACTGTGGCCAGCTCTCCATCAGGGCCGTAGCTGAAGTTGTAGAGGGGCAGACCCGTCACAAGACTGATGGTCTGTAGGTGGAGACCCTCCTCGTTAAACACATACAGCTCTTGTTCCTGAGGGGACGCAACCTCATATCGGCCCAGCGCTGAAGGCCCTGGTCGGTTAGTGCGCACAGCACGGATTCGAATGTTATTGAGGTCTGCAATGTAAAGCGTGCCATCCGGTGAGACGGCCAGAGACATGGGGGAGTTGAGGCTGGCATCTGTAGCGTATTCATCGTCTCCTGCAAAGCAGTTACAGTTGACGTCATTCTTGCAGTCGCACTCCGACGGAGCTCCAGCCAGAAGTGACATCTCTCCGTTGGTGCTAACTTGCCGAACACGGTTGATCTTCTTCTCGTCTGTCTCGGTGATGTAAAGCACACCTGTATGGGAGATGGCGATAGCCGTGGCGCTCTCCAGGGCGGAGTGGATGGCCAGTTTGCTAAGGGAATAGTCAATGCCAGGCACCTGGCAGTGCATGGGACGCCCCGCGATGATACTCACTTGGTGGTTTTCAGTGATGCGTAGGATAACGTTGTTCTCTAGCACATACAGAGAGTTATCCATGGGGTTTACTGCCAAGTCGGTGGGCCACTCCAAGCGTACCTGGGTAAAAAATAATTGAAAGATTTTAAATTAAGCTTTCAGATTAACCATGCACTTTTCTTGTATCATTTTCTGGGCTTCTGATCAAGTTTTTGCAAGTCTGCTCGACATGATTAATATTTGCATATCTGCACTTTCAGCTCAGAGGGTCTGTTTTGAAGATTCAGGATTTAAAGGAGTAGATTTTATGATCAAATGAACCATCCAAGTTCCTGTTTCTGCCTGTGAGTAATTTATAACGTGGGCTGTCGGCTTGCTGACCTGACTGACATCCATGCTGGAATCGCAGCTCAGTGGGCGCACAGCAGTGAGGTCATTGGCACCCAAGAGAGTAGAGATGATGCCGTTTTGATCCACCTTCCTAATCATGGTGGCGTCCACAAAGTACATAAGCCCGTTTTTATCTACAGCAATACCTGAAAAGAGAAAAACAAACAGGTAAAGAGTCAAGCAGGAAGTTCAGGGGTGACACAGACTCACAAACCCTTTGCCTGTTAGACTTGTTTAGTTTTGTCTTCTGCTTTTCTTAATGATCAGAGCAAGTGAATCTTTGATCTGGTTTCAACCTGTTCTAAGTTTATCTTCAGGCTCTGCTCAATTCGTCTCAATCCCTCCCATGCCCCTGTCCTATATAAGCTAGCAAATAATACACGTCCATCAGGCGTCACTCCTGTGTCAGCCCATCAATTCCTCTTATCAGACACCGAAGGCAGAGCAGATGAGAATATCTCAAAGCGCTGACAAGAAGATGCTCATAGAATGGACCCGTGTAGGTGTATGATGCAGAGGGGTTTGAACAAAAAGACGGGGAGACAATGAGCATGAAGGGAGAGACTGAGTGCACTTGACTGAGCCTTTTCACTGTGAAGTCATTTGGGAATCAGTAATGAGGCCTGTGTAGTCTGTCACCTCTCTACTCTCTCCCTTCAGAAGCTCAAATTCAACGTCACATACAGAAAATGTGACAATGTGACATCCTTGACAGTTTGGTGTCAGACTGGCTATTTTTTCCTTACACCAAACCGGGATTTCACTTTTAAGACCTGCTCTAACTTATCATTGTACCTTTATCTTTTCCTTTCTCGCTGCTCTATTTGTTTTTGCTTGGATAAGTTGTGCTTTAATTCCAGTTTGAACTGAATTCAATTTGATTGTTGAACTTTGAATGTGTGACCATTTGCGAGATGTGTATGCGAAATTCATAAAAACAGATTTAATAAAAGTGTATTTATCATTATCATTTATTTATTATCACTGGTCATTAATGCAAGAAATCATGAACTGGTATAAACCCAATAAAATAATTTCAGTTTATATATAACACAAGCTAAAGAGAATCTCTGGAGGAAAATTTAATGTTCCAGGGGAAGAGGAGGCTTGCTGCTCTGACTTTCACAGCTCAGGAGAATTAATATAGTTCTGAGAACCGTTTCCTCAAAGTATCAACTTTGTCAGTCGATATTTCTAGCCACTTTATTGATTAAAAATAGACCAACTGAAATACCTTAATGAGCACTGGGTAATCGATGAGTAAATTAAATCAGAGTTCTATTCAAGATCTCTTGATTACAGAGTTTGGTGATATTGTAATATGTACAGTGTGAGACATTGTTGAGATTTCATCGTGAAGATAGAACTATTCTCCAATCATTTAATGGTCCCCCCCCCTCCTTAATGAACAGAAATTGCATTACAAAATCATATGACGACAAGGGATCTGATCACTCCTGAAATCCATGTTCATCGTTCGCTTTGCTGTGGGCCATAACTCTGAATTCCTCCTAAACTCACTAAGAACATCTGAAATATTCAATAGAGCTCTTTCTTTCTGTGTGATGCGATACCGAGGTAGAAAGTGACGGCGGACCGGCAGATGAGTATAATAAAGCTCGCAGTATGCTCGTCTGGGAGAGAGTTTACAGCTCGGTGTGACATAGTGTAACAGTGAAGTTTAAAAGAGCGGAGACACCACAAGGGTAGTGGGGATTAGTAAGCTTATCTTTGAGAAACAGACAGAGAGAGAGAGAATACCAAGAGACTCCGATAATCGAAGCCGGAGACTCGCACTCCCCATAGCACATTCAGAAATTAATTAATAGCTTAAGGTTGAATGTTCTCTGTGATTGTGGAAGCAGCTGGAGGATAAGGCTCTTTTTATCCATGTTAGGTGTCACTGCTACAAAGGAAGCAGATGTAAAGACAGCCTGCAGAAACATTTCTTCACCTCAGACAGACACATGTGAAGACGTTAGTGTGATTTCATCTGATGTGAAAGGGATAACCCTTGCAATAAGATCTAGCTTCTGTTTTGGGTTTCTTCAATGCTTCAACCTCACCTTTGGGGCTCATTAGAGTGGCTTCTACAGCTTTTCCCCCGTCCCCGGGCACCTCGTCTTCAAGTCAATGGCACTGTCCTCTCTCGCCATAGTGGCCGCGCCAGCCGGGACATCGGCCCTTTACTAGGGGGGGGCCAGCATGTCGTTCCCCCTTGGGAATCGTAAAAGTCGCACCTTGTGAGTGTCGGCACGAGAATGTGGTAATTTTAGGGGAGGTAGTCAGAGATGAACAGGGGAGGGTTCACACACGCAGAAAAAGAACGTGGTGGGATCGCAACGGGGCAGAGGGGGGGGGGCCATAAGTACTTATGAGTCGGGTTGTTACTACGAAAAATGAGGTCATTACTAAGTCAGTGGTGCAATTACACAATTAGGCATAATGTGTTGCTCTATCACTATATTTATATTCAGTGAATAATCCAATTTAAGTTAAAGAGAAAGAAATCAAGTTAAAGGCTCACCTGTGTCGAAAATCCTTATTTCTGTAAATGAAGAAAAGAACAAGAATCACAATTATGATTCCAATATAATATGACAAAATATATATTGTATATTTTATTTAAGAGTAAACTGCCAAAAAAAAGCACAATTAAAGTTCCCCTATTATGGATTTTATTTAATTACCTTTCATGCAGTGTGTAACACAGCTCTAAGTTAATGAAAATATCCTGCAAAGTTTTAAATCTGAAAGTGCACCTTGTATAAAGTTATTGTCTCTCAAATGAAAGAGTCGACTCTGAATCATTGAATCCTAAGCTGTTTCATGTTGACGTCAACATGAAACATTAGCATATTGCCCGCCCACTTGTTGGTCTTTTCGCTTGTGTCTGAATGAAAATGCAAATGATGCTTTGCCACTAGGTGTCCTTTTTGCGCGGTAAAAATGTGGTTTCCCCAGTAACGCTGTACACAAAGCAGCACTGCGCTCACAAACGCGGCTTTATCAGGCATGATGAAATTAAAATGAGACCAATCGGACCAATCACCGCAGATTAGCATCACACAGAGTAGGGGTTTGGAAAAATTAATCGTTAAACGAATCGCTTGGGAGTTGTTGAGCAAATAATGTAAAAATAAATGTATATTATAAGACAAAGTGTTCTTTGAACTTGCATGCATATCAACCCGTTGTTGAGGACTCCCAAAACCAAAATATGAACCTTTCATTACCCATAATAGGGGTACTTTAAGTTATGAGCAAAAGGCTATTCACACTAAAGACGATAACTATAATGAAAACTATATTAGCATCCACACCGATGCACAATAACATTCTGATTATTATAAGCATGTGCTCCAGTTTTGTCGTCTGCCACTTTAAAAGCAGGATGAATTCTAATTGGCTGTTAATGATTTATCATTAGCTGGAAAAATGGAAGTGATTCCAATGATTTTGTTCCCTTGAGCTGTTGTCATTATAGTTGTGGCGAGGACTCTGGTTTTCTTTCAAATTTAGAATGATTTTTTAAAACTGTATTAAATTATAATTAATTAGCATTATAGGGTAACTCTTTATTTTAAGGACCAGTTCTCACTATTAACTAGTTGCTTATTAGCATGCATATTACTAGCATATTGGCTGTTTATTAGTACTTATGAAGCACATATTAATGCCTTATTCTGCATGACCATATTTTAGATCCTTTAAACCTAAAGTTAAAAACAACCTTACTAACTATTATTAAGCAGCAACTTAGGACTTTGATGCAAAAGTCATAATTAATAGTGAGAATTGGACCATAATTGTTATCATCCAGGGTGTGATCGGGCCTTAAAACAAAAGTCTCCTTTGGTCCTTTCTCAGTACCTGAGCTCCAGTATGCGTGTGGTATTGAGGTTGGGATAAACTCTGCGTACGAAATTCAAGTCTCCGACGTAGAGGCTGCCATCAATGCCTGCTGCCAGGGCTACAGGTGCCAACAGCTTGTTTCCATCAGCCAGGCCATTACAGCTCGGGCAAGAGATGCTTCGTCGACGCCCATTACCCATGATGCTTGTGATGATGGGTGGCTGCTGGGACACAAAGATGTTCTCACCGCTGCCCTTATGAAGGATGCCTGGTGTCAGATGAATAAAGAAACAATAACCATTTAAATGGAAAAAGAAAGTACCATATTCAAAAGTCCATTTTTAGTAAAAGCTGTTTACCTGAGCCATTACAACCACATTTTCAGAGCATTACATTAAATTATTGAGCAAAATGACAAGCTCTTCCACTGAAAGCAGCCAGGCATTACATCACATCAGACTTCCTGTGTCAGAGAGAGATGGCTCTCTCCTCGCCTCAAATCTCAGTCTCCGTCTCCCTGGTCTTATACTGTGTGTCCCCATAAAGTTGTTTTAAGGTTTAATCTGTGAAAATTAAGGTTCTATTTTTAAGTGAGTATAATGCTTATTACAGCTCACATAATTATCAAACCATTATCAAAGTTCAAATATTTATCAAATAATAACCACTTTTTTTTTTTAAGTACACTATATTACTTTGGTAAGATTTAATGTTTAAAAGAAGCCTCTTATGCTCATCAAGGCTGCATTTATTTGATACAAATACAGTAAATACAGTAATATTGTGAAATATTACAATTTAAAATAACTGATTTCTATGTAAATATCTATTAAAATGTGAACTTTCCTGTGATGGCAAAGTTGAATTTCAGCAGTCATTACTCCAGTCTTGGGACAACCGTGATAGAAAGAAAGAAAGGCATTTATTTGAAATCTTTCATAAACTCTCTCTCTATAGTAAGTGCATCATATACTATAACTATATCACTTGTCTAACACGTCACAATGTATGTCTTATTTCATCATGGGATCACCTGAGCCGGACTGCCACCTCATGCCCTCCACACCACACACCACACACACACAACACACACACACACACACACACGCACACACAACCACAACACACACACACACACACACACAAACACAGGTATTCCTTTCATTATGGGGACATTCCATAGGCATAATGGTTTTTATACTGTACAAACTGTATTTTCTATCCCGTTACCCTAACCCTCCACCTAAACCTACCCCTCACACAAAACTAGTTGTTTTAGATTTTCAAAACACTTCATTCTGTATGATTTATAATCTTGTTTCCTCATGTTGACCTAAAAAATTTCCCCACAAGGTGAAAATTTACTGGTATTACTATACTTGTTGGAACATTTGGTCCCCATAACACAGTGAATACCAGTACACACACACACACAAAGACAAAAAACTGGTGCATTTTGCCGCTGTACAAGAACATGAGGCTCATACCACTGCGCAGGTTGAGTATATGGTGTTTGTCCAGAGACCATCCGCCCAGATTGGAAGGTTCCAGCTCATAGCCTTGAAGCATAGCCATCCTCTTCTCCCACAGCACTAGACTAGGACATGATTCATATTCATACCCCACAGAGACTTGGGGACAAAGAGAGAGAGAGAAGGGGCGGGGGGGGGTGTACACAAAATGTATCAAAACAGCATTTAATTAACTACATGACAGGCCAATATTAGAGATGATTAATTTACATACAATGCAAGCAGATTGGATGGGGAGTCTAGCTGGGAAACAGTGAGGAAGAATATAAATATTTATTTGAAAACCACATGCTAAATTAACAGCCAGAACATTTAGAGAAACAATCAAAATTCAGCACTTAGAGATACACATAGTAGGCAACTGTTAGCTATAAATGACCCTGCAACAATCATCACAACATTTCTCTTTCCAGCTTTGTGGACTGCTGGGCAGAAGTAGGACATATAGGGTTCTGGGCAAGCCTTCACAAATCACCGCAGCTTGGGTGCTTTCACAACCACAAAGCACCTTGGTAAAGTGTGAACGTGATTTGTTCAGACACCCTGTGGCTGGACATGACTTCAGCTTTCACTTCTCCAACAGAATCTGCGATCTGTGCTGCTGCCACAGGGTCATTGCAAGATCCGTGTTTCCACAAAAAACTTTGCTTCTAGTTCTTGAAAAGTGGAGCACAACTCCATGAATTCATTAGCATAAATATATATGGAGATATACCGATGAGGCAGGTGAGAATTTATAGCGGTGTTGACGTGAGTGGGACTGTGGGTACCTCAAAATATAAATGAAAAAGATGTAGAGAGCCGGAAGGTAGACAGGCTGAGAAAGCAGCGGAAAGACAAAGAGAGATTAGTGGGTGTTATAAGGAGGTCACACTAGACTGAGTGCTGTTCTCTTCGTTTCCCTTGGCTCACTGCGGCTGCTCTCTGAACCTGTGTGTTTCTCTGACTGGGATGGTCAGGCTGAATGATCTTTGGGTCCTACGTTCACACGCATGAGCTCAAATCCTGTCTGATGTGTTAACTCTCACTATGTTCAGTCAGAGTGACCGATTACCCATGCCTGCTTAACTGGTGTGTGTCCTGGATGCTGAACCATCATTAAACTCGGCCAGGGTCCCAAATGAACACCCGTCAAGTGCCAAACATGGATCAATTTGAAAACTGATGGGTGAATTTCACAGTGTCACAAGCCAATCTGGAGGGTGACAATTTTTTTATTTTTTTTTATAATGGATTAGTTGGATTTGTGTGTTGTGATGTGGAGAACTGTAGCGTCTGGACCAATCAAACACACAATATATATTTTGTTTTTATATTTAACAAATACTCTGTAACCCCCCTCAGTTAACAAGCCATATGAGGACCCATGAACCCTTCCCCCCGAAATGCGTAACACCCCAGGAAGCCGAACAGGCCCCTTGTTTCATGGCAACCAACGCTGATATCACTGGTTTTATGGCCCAAAAGAATGGCAAAGCATGGAAATCCCTGCATGCACCAGGGCAAGAGGGCAGAGTATAAATGGCTTTTCCTACTAGTAATTCATATGAAAACCTTTTTCTCTTTGAATGAACCCACAGTGATCTTCGTCTTGGGTAATTACTTGTCATCGTGTCTTTGGTCTTTGCAATGTATACTGTTATGCAGACTTATAATCGAAACACACTCCTGTCACTTACATATAATATCTTACCTTGTTTAGTATCTATGATTTTGCCTTCTTATGATCGAAACAAGCGTGCATATAATATATTGGTACATAGGCAATATATATTAGGGTCCTGAGAATTTTTAGTAATTTCGATTCAAGTCCATTTGCAAATTACCATGCTTAGAGACCAAGGGTCGAAACCCTCCAGCAATTGCCACCTCCCGCTCGGAATTTCCATCTTTCTCATTGGACAAGCCCATCTTGAAAGGCAGGGATCTTCTCCGACCTTAAAGACCCTGCTCCAGGGACCCTCCCAGTCGGTGGTTTGTTTTAATTCTGAGAGGATGTAAGAAAAACGCTTCCGGAAACGCTAAGCTTGTGCCAGGCTTCGGCCTTGTCCTTTCCATTCTTCAAGTTACTCTGACGCAAACTGGTTCTTTCTCATCAACCAACTTCAGCAAGATCTTGGGCCTTAAGATTGCATCAGGAATCTATTTTCAGACAGACGAGACTTGCAAGTATCAAACTTAGTCTTATTAATTGATATATTAAGTATCAGTTACACCTTCTAATACAAAGGTGTGTTTGAACTAAGAATCTGACGTATCCCCAGGTGTAGATCAGCTGAATATGCAAATGTTTCCATAAATTTCATTCCTTATGCCTCTTTCTGTACTGAGTTAAACTTTAACCCTTTCCTATACCAACTGTATGTGTGTGTGTGTGTGTGTGTATATGTGTATGTTAGACCAGTTTATGTGTGTATGTAGTATGTTAGACCAGTTTATGTGTTTATGTAGTTAATAAAACCTTACTTGTATCACACTTGACGTTGTTCCTTGTTTGCTCATAACTGGAGTCACTTAATCATGCAGATTTATGCTACAAGCTCTGAGTAGAATTGTACAGTAAGAAAGTAATTCCCCTTAACCAGGAAACTAACGTTCTTAGAATTGACAAGACAGTTGACCCTGAGAGGTCAGCTAAATATCTACAGCGGATCTAAAATATGAATAATTAATTATAACTAGTTATGGTTAATTATTCATATTTCCTCATGAGCTGATTCGTTACAGAACATCTGTCAGTAACGTCACTTAAGGTAGTGAAAAGCATGTTTGTATGATAAGATGAATTTGAAAAATTCCCAAGCTGTTCAAAGCATGAGAGCACTTTACATTAACCGTTTCAAAAGAGGCTTATAAGAGGAGAGTTTAATGTGGGCCGGGTACCATGTCAAGTGCTGACAGAGTGCTTGTGCCGTTTAATGTGCTTGAGAGATGTATTTAATGCATTTGCCAGTGCATAACCTATATTTTACTGTTATATTCCTTTTCTGTCAATGTTCTGAACTGAAAGTCATGCCTATTTCCATTGCGCCAAACTTTGTATTTACAGTAGTGATGGACCAAATGTAAGTTTTTAACTGAAACAACAAAACCAAAAATTAAAGTTTCAATTTAGCAGAAAACCAAAACTAGAAATAAAGTTTAATGAACAATTACTCAATATATTCACTAATCAACACTCAAAAACTGAGCTGTATGTAACATTTAAACTGCACATAAGGCTAACTATCGAGCTACTGACACTGAATGGGTTTCCTGAGGTAAATAGTCTCAGGTTACTTATGTAACCATGGTTCCCGGAGGGGAACGAGACACTGCGGCCTCTAGGGGTCGCTATGGGGAAGCCTCGTCGTGACCCGTGTCTGAAGCAAACATTGAAAAAACACCAACAACACATTGACCGGCGACAGCCATGACGTCACTACCGGTTTGACTATAGTATAAATAGGCGCTGGGAGCACACATCATTCACTTCTTCGTCTGAAGCTTGCGTCCGCAGCATGGCAAGAAACCTATGGTTCCCCTACTCACTAACCTGAGATGTTCCCTTTCAAGGGAACTTCGAACTGCGTCCTCTAGGGGTCGCTATGGGGAACGGTATACCCACGCCACCATGCTGAGGGGAGTGCATGCCAGAACCATGGCGAGCACTAAGTACCATCTCTACCATATTGCTATGGGAGTCGCTCCTGGGATGTTAGATGGCTGTCAGTGATGTTATTCCCTACGTCCAAAGGCCTAGGCTACATATCCCAAAATACTTACCTGTTAGGGCCATACTCCTGGGCCCGGTGTAGAGCTCAAGGCTTGGAATCAGAAAAAGATTCCTTTAAGGGAATACGACCAAAAGCCTAGAATCATACTAAGTCTTGGCCTGTCACACAAGGGCTACCGCACGTTTTTCTTTATGTATTTTCTGATGAACTGTGCTCACCAGACCTTAGTAGCCAACACCCCTGTTATATACAGTGGGGAAAAAAAGTAGTTAGTCAGCCACCAATTGTGCAAGTTTCCCACTTAAAAAGATGAGAGAGGGCCCCCCCTCCCTGTAATTTTCATCAGAGGTATACCTCAACTATGAGAGACAAAATGAGGGAAAAAAATCCAGAAATTCACATTGTAGGATTTTTAAAGTATTTATTGGTAAATTCCTCGGTAAAATAATTATTTGGTCACCTACAAACAAGAAAGATTTCTGGCTCTCACAGACCTGTAACTTCTTCTTTAAGAGGCTCCTCTGTCCTCCACTCGTTACCTGTATTAATGGCATCTGTTTGAACTCGTTATCAGTATAAAAGACACCTGTCCACAACAACCTGTTCAAACAGTCACACTCCAAACTCCACTATGGCTAAGACCAAAGAGCTGTCAAAGGACACAGAAACAAAATTGTAGACCTGCACCAGGCTGGGAAGACTGAATCTGCAATAGGTTAGCAGCTTGGTTTGAAGAAATCAACTGTGGGAGCAATTAGTAGAAAATGGAAGACATACAAGACCACTGATAATCTCCTTCGATCTGGGGCTCCATGCAAGATCTCACCCTGTGGGGTCAAAATGATCACAAGAACTGTGAGCAAAAATCCCAGAACCACACGGGGGGACCTAGTGAATGACCTGCAGAGAGCTGGGACCAAAGTAACAAAGGCTACCATCAGAACACACTGCGCCGCCAGGGACTCAAAATCCTGCAGTGCCAGACGTGTCCCTCTGCTTAAGCCAGTACATGTCCAGGCTTGTCTGAAGTTTGCTAGAGAGCATTTTGGATGATCCAGAAGAGGACTGGGAGAATGCCAAATGGTCAGATGAAACCAAAATAGAACTTTTTGGTAAAACCTCAAAACCCAAAAACCCTTGGCGTGGTTGGAGGAGAAAGAATGCTGAGTTGCATCCAAGAACACCATACCTACTGTGAAGCATAGGGGTGGAAATATCATGCTTTGGGGGTGTTTTTCTGCAAAGGGACCAGGACGACTGCTCCGTGTAAACGAAAGAATGAATGGGTCCATGTATCGTGAGATTTTGAGTGAAGTCCTCCTTCCATCAGCAAGGGCATTGAGATGAAACGTGGCTGGGTCTTTCAGCATGACAATGATCCCAAACACACAACGAAGGAGTGGCTTCGTAAGAAGAATTTCAAGGACCTGGAGGGGCCTAGCCAGTCTCCAGACCTCAATCCCATAGAAAATCTGTGGAGGGAGTTGAAAATCCGTGTTGCCAGCGACAGCCCCAAAACATTACTGCTCTAGAGTATATCTGCATGGAGGAATGGGCCAAAATAATAGCAACAGTGTGTGAAAACCTTGTGATGACTTACAGAAAACGTTTGACCTCTGAAATTGCCAACAAAGGGTATATAACAAAGTATTGAGATTAAATTTTGTTATTGACCAAATACTTATTTTCCCCCATAATTTGCAAATAAATTCTTTAAAAAGCCTACAATGTGATTTTTCTGGATTTTTTTTTCTAATTTTGTCTCTCATAGTTGAGGTATACCTTTGATGAAAATTACAGGCCTCTCTCATCTTTTTAAGTTGGAGAACTTGCACAATTGGTGGCTGCCTAAATACTTTTTTCCCCACTGTTTGTGATTTTGTAGAAATTGCGCAAAGCTTAATGTGTGCACTTATTTTAGGGTTTTCCAAGCATCTGTTTACAGATACTCGGAAGTACTGGGCCAAATGGGAGAGGCAAGCTCAAATACAACCCTCAAAGGTGAGGGGAGCACTGACCGAGACAGCATTTACACAGGAAGGTTCTCGTAATGCCACCTATGCCTCCCGCTCGATGCCTCAGCATGAGGGGATATCCTGGTGATCGGGAAATCCCTCAGGGCGACCCAGATACGGTAGTCCAGTCAGGGTAGCATGAAAGCGTAACGCCAGCCCGGACGTCCAGGAAATTTTTTCAGTGACGCGCCGGGGGCCTGATAATCATGAAGGCTCCCGCAGAAGCCTGTGTTATGGCCGCGTGATCCATTAAGTATGAACCCGCTTTTCCTTTACCTTCTGGACATCTATCGCTGATGACATCAACACTGCAAAATCCAAACGAGCACCCGGTTTCTGAACCCAGCAGAGGGGGTGCCCATCGAGGACCTACCCTAGAAAGGGACAGAAACACACAGGTCCCGGGAAACACTGCAAAGAAGCTAGCAGAAGGGTACACACAACCACCAGTTTTCATTAGCACATACATATATTTATATTTACATATATTTAGACATGGATCGTACTTACCCACCGTGGTTCCCGCATCGGAGCTCTGTCCGAAGAAGCCTCTAGACCGGACCATCAGTAATATGGTCACTATGAAGCCATAGAACCATCCAAACCTAATAGGTCCAGTATAGGAGACTATAATGCAGGAAATTTCCCACCTAACCTCGGTCAGGTGGAGAGATGGTGGTTACAGGGGAATTAGGAAGGTGAAGATAAGGGCAGATGTAAGACCCCCAAAGGAAATGAGTAGATACTGAGGTATCACTCTGATCCGGACAAAAGCACTGACGCCCTGTCTGGATCACATCCCTTAGGTCTTTTACTCACCTTCCTTTTGACCCGCGATTCTTCCTACCCACGGGTGGGGGAGGAGTGCGAGCCGCGACACTAGCCTTCTGAGCCAGCCTCTGATCCTCAAAACTGAGACGGGCTAGGACCCCTGAGTTGTTTGGGCTCAGACCTGGCTGCTATCCCGGTCTTTCAGCAGGTCAGCCTGATATGCTTGGAGCATCACCATCGTGTGCAATGAAGCGACAGCCCGACCTGCTGCTGCTGCGTATGCCCTGGCATCCGAGCTTTCGAGATGTCAAGGAGGGGAGTCTTAGAGGACGTCTCACCCATAGAGAGATAGCTGACCAGCGTCTCTCTATAGGGGCATCTTCTCATAACCGCTTTTGCGCATCGCATCGATGTTGGCATAACTTGTATACTGGAATCGATGGATGCGTGAAGAAAAAAACGGCCTCTTCTATTCCTTCTCGATCTCTGTATGGAGATCAGGAAGGAAAGGAAGGCTTACCTGAGCTGGAGGGTTTATGGCCAGAAAATAACGTTCATCGAGATATTTCGCGACGTCACTTTCTTCACCTGCTTCACGGCAAGTAAAGCCTCGCCGTGGCGCGATCCATAAGTTCTAAAAGCTCATCATATGCAGGGCAGTAGGATTGGGAAAGGGCTCAGCCTCAGCTTCTTCGCCCTCTTCATCCTTTTCCTGCTCTTCCTGGGCTGAACCCTGCAGAGCACTGGCCCCTGGATCAGATAATGTTAATGAAATAACATCCTCCTCCAGCAGCTCACTCTCGTGCACAGCCGATGATCGCGAAAGGGAAATCCCCCTTCAAACTCATCGGCCAGATCCACCTGCGATCCCCACGAGCTCATTCCCTTCCGTGCCTCAGCAGCGGCGGGTCCTGAATCGCGGGAAGCAGATGGCTGCCCCTCTTTCCTCGAAAAGAGAGACAAAGGAGAGCGGAGCTTTTTCCCTTGGAAAAAAATCGCTCGCCGTGCATGCCGATTGCCCCCTCGGAGACATCGCGTGCGTGCTCTTTGCCCAAACAAACAACGCATAGATCGTGTGTGTCATCAGATGTTAAACAATGTCAACAAGTGCTGCTTGAACTGAGGAGGCTACAGTGATGTGTCACATTTAAGAGCTTCAAAATGACATTGTAAAAAACTACATGTCTGCACACAAAACGCTGTTGTCATGTAAATGATATATGTTCATCAAAACAAAGATCGATTAAAAACTAGAAATCGATAGCCCTAGCATCCACACAGCTGACATTTTTTCCCGTTGTAGATTATTCACATTGTGAGCAGAAAATAGACACTGACACAGTCAAAACGCGTCATCGAGAAGTGCTAGTAATTACCGAATATGAATGTTTTTCAGTAAGCATGTGCTCATAGACATCAACCAATATATTTTTTGATAAAATATTTGCTTGGAGGTCAAAATAATTATATTTTCATAAGAACAGTAAATGTAATGGGATAATACCATTGGAGCATGTGTGCTAATAAATAAGCCAGGCATCCAGTCACAATCAATCATGTGTGCTTACCCACTGCATCAGAGAGGCCGTAGACACGCTGACCGTATGCATCGGTCTTGTCCCAGATAAAGGTGTAGGCGAGGTTGGGTGAAGCGTGGAACCACTTCTGGAAGAGATGGCCCTCCACGGCAACCATCAGATGGACTTTGACCAGGCTGAGTGGCACCACGGCTTGAGTCATGGTAATCTTGAGCAAGGAGTGGTAACCTGAGGTCCGTGAACTCAGGTGACAGAGCTTCAGACTGGTGCCAGGAATCTCTAGCTGCTCATGCAGAACCTGGCAGACAGATACAGGAATGACTTTTATGTCATAGGAAAATGGTATTTTCAAACAAGAAAAGGAAATGATTAGCAAGGTCAGAGGGTGGAAGAAAGACTGAGAGGAAGGAGAAATGCAAAAAAAAGAGTATAATTAGAGTGAAATGGTTGATGAGGGATGACCTGTGAGTTTCGTCAGGTTAACAACCTGTCAACTAATTTAATGACCAGAGAGAGTGGTGAAGGAACATGAATAAAGTGAAAAAATAGCAATATTTGGGATTTGGGTGAAGACTAATTGAAGAATCCCATCAGTACAAAACGCATTAATCAGCTAATTACAGTAATGAAGGTTTCAAGGAAGTGGAGCTCTCATCACACCTGTGTCTCTGGAATGATGGACCTCTCTCCTGGCCTGGAACTGAAGAAAGAGGAAAGGGGGGAGGCCACCACCACAGGATCAGGGCTCACAAAGCCGCTGAGGTCACAGCTCGGGATTGTGTTCTCTTCTGTCTTCAACATCAGAGTGTCCATGGCATAGAAAATGTTCCATGGGAGCCACACTGTGCGCTCTTGACTCAAAAATGGAGCCCGCTCGAATCGGAGGGTGAGAGAGGCTCCACCATTGGCAATGAGGTCAAATCTAATGACACAGAGCGAAAGGAAGTGGGAAAGGCAAACAGACAGCAAAAAACAAAACCAAAAACAAATATGTACTTGTGTTATTCTCCGTTATTAATAGCACCATTACATTCTGAATGCTTTTACCATTAAAAATGCCATTTCGCTGGGAGGGATAATTCATTGTTTTGATAGATTGCAGTCATTTCGATGGAAAGACTGAGTTTACTCGGCTCTAAATGAATCTAATAAAGATTTGTTCAGTTAGCATGTAGCTCTCTAAATCACTAGAAGCTTATGTAAACAAGTAAGTCACAAAATAAAGCTCGGCGGCAGAAATAATCAAAGTGTTTCAGAGGGGAAAGGGTTGCTTGTTGCTTGAATGATCGGCTTGGATGTGTAGGTACCAGGGTTGGGCAAAACTCAGAATTGAAGAATTGGCTTCCTTTCAGTTCATGAGTGTGAATTTGAATTGAAATGTCCACAAGACACCTGTCTGTCCATCCGTCCATCCATCCAATAAACCTTGAAATCTTAAGTATTTTAAAAAAAAATTTCACAACATTTACACAAGGCTGTCAAGCCAACATTCAAAGTTTGACTTTACAAACTGCTTTTCTAGATAACAAATTGAGTTACATTCAAATTTAAATTGCATTTTGACATTCAGTTTGCTTCCTCACTTCTCAGTTGAAGTACAATTTAAAAAGCAAGTAAATTATTTGCGCACAACCCTGGTTGGGATGAGTACTACGGTAAACTTACGTTCCATCCTGGCGTGTGAGGGTGTAGCCGTACTGCGGGTACTTAACAAACGACACATTAACTCCCACCAGTGGGGTTCCATCTGTTGTCACCACCTGACCTCTGATCAGTGATGCCAGACTGGAGAACAGAGAACAAACAAGAAGACTGCTCGATAACCAATAATTCCAAAGCGATACCATCAATCCAACAACTGCTGTCAAAAAAATCCCATAAATTTCCCGTTAGTCAACACATCTGTCAGTCTTTCCAAGAAATACAGTAGAAAGAGACAGGAAGATGTTGTAGCACCACTGACAACAATGAATACAGTTCTTCAAAAATAGCTTAGGGGTTACAAAATAACACAGAACTGACAATAACTATCCCAGCACTCAATTTTCTCTCAACAGATATAGCATAAGTTGTGTGCACTTCAGTGGATATTTCATTTTTCTTCTACCGTACAATGCAAGAGACATGACATTTACCAACCCAGCAGGTAGGAAGTTGTTGTGCGCAGTAAAGCAAGTTACCTTGCATTAAATGGATTGTCTGCAGGGATTATATGCGTGCTGTCCCGGCCCACTAGCATCTTGACACGGTCATAGAAGGAGCAGACTTTCTGCTCAGGGTGCTGGGCCTGCTGAATGACCTGTAAGGGATCCCTGGACCCTCTACAAAGCGGACTGTTCTGGCAGGGACTTTGGATACAGCAGTCTGGATCCATACAGTCAGTCAGACCATCTAGAAGAAAGGAAACAGCGGTGTGATGAGTAATGTCATATTATGATGGTGCACAATCAATCAGAGCTGCCTAGGGCTGCAAAAGATTTCTCTCTTCATCTGCTTCTCTGTCGGAAAAAAAAGGGAACATTCTTCATCTGTTAAACAAGAGGTGTTTCATCAAAGTGTTCTTGTACATTTTGAACACAACGATGTTGGATTTAAATTTCGTCTCTGTTCCAGTATTCATTTACCAAAGAGATCGAAAAGTGCTTTCTTCTTTCCATCACCTTTAGGCTTTGAATTAAATCACTTACTACAGAACATCGGACATGCTTTTTTAAATCCATCATTTCAGATAAAAGCCAACAGTCTAGCTCTAGTTATTTTCTGAGAGAAAGGTTAACTTATTCCTATGAAATTTACACAAATTGTGAAAAAAGGGTATAGATACAAACAAAAAGTTGCCACATCGCTTTATAATTGCATATTAACCTCCAGAACCACAAACGACTGAATGTACTAAACAGTCACTCTCATCCCATTAAAGCATGAAATACAATAAAACAAAAGATCTCTCACCTCCTTCATTGTCTTTGTTGTCTGCACATGAAGTCTCCATGGCGACATTGCAGCCGCTGCCTCTCCATCCAGTCTTGCACTCACAGTGCCAGCTGTTTTGACCCAGCAGACACTGTCCATTTCCATTACATCGATTCGGACAGCCATCTGCAAGAGCCAGAAAGAGAAGGAAGATGGATTTAGAGAGGCTGAAATCCATCACGCCAGTCATCAGAGCACTATCAATGATTGTGTCCAAAAGTTTGAAAACAAGCTAGAAATAGTTTCCAGAGTTATTAGTGTCCAGGTTATGTTGGTATACATTTTTGTACATTTTCAGACATCGATTTTGACAATCAACTTTTTGTTCAGTTGCTTATTAGCCCAACTTTTGAATTTATACTGAAACAAAATTAGACGATGAGAACAATTTAAAAAACGACCATTGTTTGCACCTGTTTAATGCAATATTATACAAACAGCTGTGAGACAGCACACAAAGCATATTAACAAAAAACTGCAGACATTATCCAGACAATCAAAATGGACTGCCACAAATGAACACGAAATGCAAATTAGAATCATCCTTTGTTAATACGTATCTAGATTTTCAAACTTTTGGCTGTGACACTACAGGCAGACATGCATCAGTGCTCACACACAAACATATCTGCCTCCAATGCGCTCAATGCCCATCTGAGGTGATGCAGTATATGAAAAGCATTACTATTCACACCTCAAATCAGTTCAAACTCTGAGAGCAATTAAATTATCTTCGGTAGTCTCCACTGATAGCCGCTGTTGGTAGCAAATTAATTTATCAGAACTCATCCATTCAGGAGGGGATATTTGTAAAGAGCACATACACTCTCCGACTGTTCATTTACAGTAGCTGATTTGATTTGTCTGGATAGAGAGCAATGCTCTCATGTAAGAATGTGGTTAGGACTGACCGAATCTACAGATCAGATTAGAATGCCTTTATAGTACGAGGTACGAACCTGTGTGTGTGTGAGAACCAAAGACTTTTGAATAAGAACATAGTGTGGGAGAATATAAAGGCGTAGAATTATTCTTATTCTAAAGACATTTTCAAGACAGAGAAAAAAAGTGCTTTGATAAATATATCAAGATTTTGGAGTGAAGTATGGCGTGCGTGTGGGTTTTAATGTATGCGGTTATGGGATAAACAGCCTTCATAAAAGACAAAAGGCGGAAAACAATCTTGTCACAACAGTTTTGAGAAGAGCGTGGATTGATGTGAATGTTTTAAGGAAGCTCTCTCTGGTAGAGGCAGAGACTGAGATGAAAAAACACAAAGAGAAATGAAAAGGCTAAGCACTATTCTCCTTTAGTCACACCAGTCCACCCTAGAGACGTGACCTGACATTTCTGAGTCATCAGGAGTTTTGTGTAAATAAAACATGCGTTCTAAAATTCTCAGCACTGCCGTGGGCATCATCTCTTACCTCGCTGTAAAACAAAAACCACTCTGCGACCTCACACTGTGTCATCAGAAACCATTGCTGGTGCCCCAGAGTTCAATCTCTAACATTTAACACTTCTGTTAGTGTGTCACAGCCTCCGCTTATGGTTACCCTGGAAACACAGCCTTTTGGACGGAGCCAGTTTCCTTCATCACAAAGCTATATAGCATTATTGGCAGCTGACCAAGCGCAGGTGACACTTCAGACGATTTGTGATGAGTGAAATGAAATGGCCTTGACCAGAGGAGTGTGAAAACCCAGCATGCACTGGAACGCATTCATTCATTGTGACTCAAATCAAATTTTGCTTTAATTAATGTAATTCTCAATGTCTGGGGTCCTTGGGATGCCACATTAACAGGCTGCTATGCATCGACTGTCACTCAATATTGAGCTGAGAGGAAAGTCACTTAGCAAGGATTGCCTTTTAAATGGAGCTGCCATTTTAAGCAGGCAAATACATATGAAACACCAGGACAGCAAAATCTATGGCGACCATTGATCTTCCTCATTGGGCAGCACTGAGCAGGGCCCCTCTTTCATGCCAAAGGCCAGTCGATTCTCAGAACCCTAACTAGAATAAAGTGGGATTTCACAAACTATTAAGCCACCTGGCTAAAGTAATGTGGGTTGACTCTATTGTAATCTACTTAAAAAGGAGCTGAGATTGCCTTGAGTTATGGGTCAGCACACACGGTATGAGAGAGGTACGCAAAGGTGAGATGGGGAAAGAAGCATGCTGCATAGCAACAGTCAGTGGATGATGGATGGAGAGATGGATAGAAAGAGACATATAGATTGGTGGAAAGGGAAAAAACTGCAAAAGAAAAGAACAGGCAAAGAAAGAAAGAAAAAGGAGAAATAAATGTCTTAAAGGATGGAAGGAATATTACGGAGGAGAAAGAATGTGTGGAAGAGAAATCCAGTCCTCCACCAACTATCCTGTCCACTTTAAAGGTCATAAAATAAAGGTTAGATTCATAAATCCTCCAAATTCACCTTAGGAAGAGACAGATAAAGTCCCACAGGGAGTGAGCACCTACTGCATAAAACGTCCTGTCTGGATTTTCCTTGCCTATAGTGTTCCATGTATTACTACAAAGTCAAATAACATCCTAAACTTCAGCATGGGAATAGTTGAAAATTTTCACACAAATGGTTTCTGAACTTCAGCAGTGATAGGGTAATGTCCTGTGCACGCTGAACAAGTTCTCACAGAGGCCTAAAGTGTTTGCAAAACCTGTTTGGAAACATTAATTTTAATAGTTAAAATTTTTCTGCAATTTCTGTTTGGTTTGACAAATTAAGCAGAAATGTGCACTGCAGCGTTAACAACTGTCATTCCTTAAAAGGATATCCAGATGTACTGGTAAAGTACAGGTAAATGTAATGCTTCTTTACCTAGGGTGGGCATGGTTTCCACCCATGAGCCAATCATGTGTTTGATCAAGTGCAACTCACTTCCACTTAGTATACCCTAGCATACAAAGTCCATGCCTCCAGCGGTCATTCATCTGCAATCATTTCGGCCAATTAGAGATGTGAATATAAACTATATATACTATTGTCACTAGCTCTTGTGCCAGACTTGCTCCTGTCCAATGATGCATGCACACTCAGGTGATCACTTTGGGCCCTGCGGTTAAACTCCTTGTTATCCTGCTCTCCCTGCAAACACACCGCACTCCCCTTCTCAGAAAAGCACACACACTCCTGCCCCTCCATTAGTATTCATCCTATGAGTTGGAACTCAGGCAGGCACTGAGGCAAAGTCATTACCATGCCTCCTTTGGTCCTGCACCCTGTGTGCTGAAATATGCACAGTTAAAACGTTGCTCACTGCTCCTGACCCACTCTGCACCAACAGCTCATGAAATTTCACATTTATCTTAGGATCCACTCCCTCCCGATCCCTTTACTCGCAGTAGTGATCTATATCCCTCAGGTAGAGCAAAATCTACTTGATCTTTGTCTCCACTCTGCAGTGTCCTCTGTAATTTAGTTCTTTTGTCTGAAGCAGACTTGATGGAAGTGTAGGACGACTTGCCTCCTGCGTCGCTGTTCTGTGCAAACATAAAGGCAGACTCAAACAGACTGCTAGGAGCTGGTGTGTCCTGGTGTGTGCTGCTCTGCCTCTAGTTGAAACTGCAGTCTACTTAAATGCAAGCATTCCCTTTATGCTTAGAGTCATGTAGTTGACCCAGCTCTGTTCCTTTAAAAGTTGGAGGGAATGGGGGGGGGTGTACTGTAGTGGTTCCAGCTCAAGTCTATTAACTCGAAGTTTGTCGGTTCCAACTGCCTCAAGAATCCATCACTATTGTACTCTTGAGCAAGGCTCTTAACCTCATGTTACTCCAGAGAGACTGGTCCTTTAATACGTTTAAAGTGCCATTTTATGGCATCATTGCTTCAAAGATGCAGAAATAAATCCTACCTATCAAAAGAAAGACTTTTAGGTTACTGTAAGACTCATAAACAAACACTCAAGTATGCAAACACATTTGCTCAAATGTGTGGTTTGCTCAAAAAGTGTGGTGCTGTTGTGCATAGTTAAGGTTCCTGCATTACAGCGGTGGTAACAAAGCTTATTACTCAGGAGGACACGACAGAATTAGCTTGAAATGTCATTAAACCAAATGTGTTATTTTCAGTTAGCTAGTTAAAAACACGTTATAAGATCTAACTGGCTCTGCAAGATTCTTTTCAAACTCTTGCTCCGTCTTGATTGGCAGACCTCACAGACCTGTAAGACTGGCTGGTTGTGACAACATGGCAATCACTTGGCTCATGAATCTTCGAGTCATGCTGACATTGCAAGATTACCATCCAATTACCAAGTTAACATTAATGAGCCAAGCCATTGCCAAGTAGGATTCATAAAGTCCTAAGTACAGTAGACACACTGAGCTGTACCATGATGATTTGGGCCAGCTAGGGGGAGTTGTGCAGGTAAATCTCACTCCCCTTGCCCTCAAGAGGCACTAGCAGCTGACACTAGAGATTTCAGTCTTTAGCATCCTTGTTAGTGTGCCTGCCTCCCAATGCTGGCTGCTCCCGGTTTGAGCCCTGCTCAGAGTTGGTCGAGCAGAACCGGTTGCATTGGCATTGAGATTTATTATTATATGTCATGAATTGCGCTTTAACTCAATCATCAACTTGAGCAAAACATTTATCCCCAGCTTACTGGGGATAAGTCATGGTAGACATTTAAAGGGGTCATATGATGCCCATTTTCTACAAGTTGATATGATTCTTTAGGGTCTTAATGAAAAGTCTGGTACATAGTTTGGTTAAAATTTCTCAATGGTGGTGTAAAAACACCTTTTTTTTTACCCTGTCAAAAACAGCTTTTTTCAGATCAAGCCGTTTTTGTAGCATTTCCCTTTAAATGTTAATGAGCTCTGCTGACTCACACAGACAGGCATCTGAGATCGGCTCGATCTGAGAAAGGGGTAAAGATTTAACGAGATTAAAAAAAAAAACACCGGGTGGATTTTTATCATTATAGGGTGGTTGTGTACACACACTGTCAACACACATTTCAGTTCGAACAACTTGTAAAAGTGCATGTAGCACCCTATGACCCTTTTAAGATATCTGCTTATTGACTACTAACATGGACAATCTAATGCAGGGGTGTCAAACTCAATTCCTGGAGGGCCGGAGCCCTGCAGAGTATTGTGTTCCAACCCTGCTCCAACACACATACCATGTGTTCAAATAGGACTGATGGGTGGATCCGGGTGTGTTTGCTTAGGGTTGGATCTAATATCTGCACGGCTCTGGCCCTCCAGGAATTGAGTTTGACACCTCTGCTCTAATGTATAGTATTACCCCACATTCTGAATAATTGAAATGTCATAAGTGGCTCAAGACAGATTGGAGACTTTCGTAGCTCAGTTAATGCTGTTGGAGAGGGACATTTAAAAAGCAACAAGGTGCAAAACAGATGATTACAGCTATACTATTAGCATCTGACAACAAGAATAAAAACACACACGCTGAAGAACACAGACTAGTATTATGAACCTACTCGACACGACATTCTACTCCACCACGGCTACTCTACAAAAAAAGCACACAGTCGTTATGCAGCCAAGCTATCAGAGGCAGGGGGGGTTGCTCACTACCAGACTAAAGTGCAGGTAGCACTAGTCACAGTACGACGAGGTACAATACCTTCAATACTCCCATCCCAAAAGTCTGCATCAGAGAGGACATTCGGAGGGAACAAAAATGTGTCATAACAAGAAGACAAATGAATACATGTGTTGCATTTGAATTAGTTAAAAACAGAGGAATTCTGAGAAATAAAAATGGAAACTGAAGATGGAAGCCATTTACAAGGCTTTTTTAGCCTACAGAAAGAGTTTGATGACAATAAGCAGACAGACTTCCTGTTGTGGCGTACAATGGGGAGAAGGATTAAAGGCAAAGCACTTTCAGTCTTTGTCGCTCATGTCATCTTTGGAGTGACAGACAAACATGCACACACACGCATCCACAGATGATAAGAGAAAGGAAAACTCTGACTTTTGAGTCTATTTTTGAGAGAAAGAAAGGTGTGACTTATCAAGGTGAAGACGTCTATACCTTTCATAAGTCGCTATTACTCCGCAAGGACTGTTCATTACCCAGCAGCCCACATATCTGCCTCTGCTGTGTGAGGCATGATCAAACTCAACTAAGTCTGTTCTCAGTCCAACACCAGACAGAGGAACATTCTACTACTGCGTGCGACAATGAAAGTATTTAGGAGCTCCAGTGTGACTGCCCCGATCAGCATATTTGTGTTTGACCTCAGGGGAGCTTCAAAGTTTTCTACTCACAACGTTATTTTACAGCATTAAGTAATGTATCACAGACATATTTGTTGATTCCTTGAACCACTCACCTCATTATAACAAGCAACGTGTAAACACAATGTAAATCAGTGTAGAGAGCTTTGTGGACTATAAAGGAACTTTGTGAGATCGCGATGAACTAAGGTGAGTGGCAGCTTTTAATGATTATTAAAGGAGTTTACAAATATGATATTAATTTACTACAACAGTTCAATAAACAAGAAGTTAATATTAAGTGATTTACATGAACTGACTTACAACGCCTGATTTTGCTCTATTTGTCAACAAAAATAGTTTCAAACAAAGTCATAGCTGAGCCGCTGCGCATCTCCAAACAAACACAGTGGTGTTTCATTTATGAATGAATGTGCATGTCAATGATTAAATTACCCATTCATAAAGACAGTCACTTGCTTCGCTCCTGAATCTGCTGTTCGAATGAATCAATTGAATGAATGATTCAGTGATAAAAACAGTGACTTGCTGTCACCTACTGGCAGTTTTAGTTTCATTTTTAAAATATAATTTTAGTTATTTAAATCATTTAATATTTCAATATTCCAAATTGTATATTTAAAACATTAATCTCAACATGAATTTATGAATTTAATTGCACTCATCCAACCTCTGAGTCTCATTAAACGTCTGTAAATATACCTACAAGCCACTTTTGTGTTCTTCTGTGCCACCTCTACAAATTAATTTAGTTAATACTGATTTAATTTAATTGGTAACTTTTCTTATTCTACTTGTTCTTATTCTATTGTTTTAATTAGAAATTTTGAAAAATCTTATACATTTTTTAAATTGACAATGATCAATGGGTCAAATGATGCACTTGATTTGTACTTGCAGTCATGCAATGGCTGTCACTTGAATGTTTCTTTCGTTTTCACAAGAATGTAGGGAAGGAGTGTTCAATCCTGCTCTGGAAGGGTAATCTTCCTACGGAGTTTAGCTCCAACACATCTGCCTGGAAGGCTTAGAATTAAACTCTGCTGGAAGGCCGTAGGGTATCCCATTTCTTAATTTTTAGCATTTAGATGGGTGCTCATGAGGGCCCTCTTTGTTGCCGCTACAGCATGTATTGATGCACATTTTTGTGGACTCTACAGCAGAATACAATCCCTCTGGATTTATATTACCGAATTGTGGACAGCATTTTGGGCAGCATTTGGGAAAAGGCCTTAATATTATTGGTTTTAGAGTCTTGTACTGCATATCCCATCCTGATGGATCAGTCAAGAGAAAAATCACGAGAACCACCAGTATAAACCTCTCCTGGAGTTCTCCTAAATCCCTGAGCTGCATGCATGTAGGCCATGTTCTTGGATCATCATCCTTTGCTGGTCCTTAAGAAGCCATTGCCCAAACCAGGGGTGTCCAATCCTGCTCCTCGGGGGCCACTGTCCTGTAGAGTTGACCTCCAATCCCAATTAAATACACCTGAACCAGCTAATCAAGGTTTTAATAGGCATACTAGAAACTTTCAGGCAGCAGTGTTGAGGTAAGTTGGAGCCGAACTCTGCAGGACAGTGGCCCTCCAGGACTGAGTTTGGACACCCCTGGCCCAAACCATAATTTAGGCCCAAAATAAGAGAGCAATAATAATAAAACTGTTCTAGACCCTAAACCCAGCTCTAACCCTTTCCCTAAAATCTGACAGGTTAATAATATTGTTGCCCCAGGACCAACAAGGATGTTCCAAAAACAGGTCCCTCTCATGTTAAGCTTCAAGTACAGAAAAAAGGAGGGACTCTATATAATGTTCATGAAAGCAATAGAGGCAGAGCAGATACAGTGCTGTTGTGTCTGGTGAGTATAGGGAGCAGGAAAAAGTCTGTGCCTGGGTCAGGGGTGGGTGCATGCCTACCGATGGTGCAATGTTCTCCGTTCCAGCCCTGTTCACACTCGCACTTCCCATCTTTACAGGAGCCATGCTTCACACAGAGTGGGTTACACACACGCTGGTCACACGCTGCACCCGTCCAGCCCTCCTCGCAACGGCACGAGCCACCCATGCATACACCATGTGTCCCGCAGTCAATTGAGCAAACCTCTGATGAGAAAAGGATGCAGCAGTAAATCACTATTTACATATCATACATTAGAAATCAGGTATAATTAAATGAAACATTTGTATTACTGAGATCCAATCAAACATGCAGACTGACCGACAGAACAATCAGGGCCCATCCAATTGGGGTCACAGCTACAGACGCCTGTGTCTGGAATAAAAGCACCATGACCGTGGCACTGATCTGGGCATTGTGCTCTGGGCAGCTCACAGCTTGGTCCACCCCAGCCTGGTTTACAGTGGCACTCCCCATTCACACAGATGCCATTATTTGAGCAGGTTGGATCCAGGCAGTCAACTGTGTACAAAAGGTGAGAGTCATGACTGAGTCTTCATCAGTCAGAAAGATAAAAGACCCAATGATACTGCTTTATAAACTCAGTTTTCTGAGTTTTTGTGTTGACATAATATTTATTGAAAATGGAAGTTGGGTTGGGGCATATTGAAGGGCTTGCCCCTGTTTTTAAAGGTCAACGGTGCATCCGAAATCGCATACTGTCTGAGTACATACAGTACTGAGTCAGGGTACTACATTTGAATTTGAACTTACTTTGAGACCATTAAAAAGTATGTTCTATATACTATGAATATGTTAATATGAATGAAATTCAGATGTACTACATCTGCCATGTTGTTACTGTCATGTGACTTACAAGTTCACTGCCATAAATCCTCTCCCGTGGCCTCATGGGATAGTAAAGTGTCCATCAACTGCGCAATTCACAATCCAGGCAGTAGTTAGATTACTGTTTTTTGAATAGTATGAATTTGGACATACTACTCTTTTGGCATACTGTTTTTCACATACTATAGTCGGGAAGTATTTGATTTCGGATGCAGCTCATGACTTTATTTTATGTCACAGTCATGATCATGAATTTTCGACTTGCTATTTCTAGTCAAAAGTGGTATCAGCAGGACGGACATTGTTTATTCTATGCAGCATTTGACTGGACAAAATTAGTGAGTGCAAGATGGGTCATAGGAGAAGGAAAGATTGTACATTTTAAATTCATTTGTGTGCTAAAAATTCAATTTAGAATTTTAGGGTTACACTACTACACTAGCCTAAAAGCTAGTAAATGTGATGTAAAAGCCAGAAACTACAACTTTAATAATCAATGTCCTGTTTTCCCATTTATTTACATATTTAATTAATTATTAGACCAGTTACCAAATTACTATTAGCCTCACTGTATATCTTTAGATATTGAGAACATTCAAAGTATAAAGGGATGTATAATCACACATAACTGGGCTTTCTGGGATTTTGAAGAAAGCATGCACAAGCACATACTACGTCTTTCATCTAAGCATGAAAAATCAATATCCCACACCTTAATTGTGAGAATGGCAGTTTCCTGTCTAGAGCCTTTAACACTCACCTCTCAACCCCTCCCTTTCTCAGTATCTCCGTCTGTCTTTCTTCCTCTCCCTTCCTCTCTCTTTTTGACTTTAACCCTGTCTCTCACATGTTCCATCCGGAGTGCCTCAAAAAATTGATATTGACTGCTGAGCGAAAGAAGAGATCTGGCCATGAAAAGTGTGAGAAAGCCATTTGACAAATTACTCGGCCCTGAGGTGCCCTGCGTGACACCCCTGTCTCAGCCCCCCTCGGCTGACAGAAGTGCTGCTCCTTTCCTCTCACGCACATAAAGCCATTCATGCCAAATGTTTATGCTGCAGAAACTGCACATCATGGATATCGATTTCTGTGTCACCGGCACTTCAGGTAAATTGTTTGAGTGACTCTGCTGTGATGAATATCTAATTTGAGAAATCTTAGAATGGCCGGAAAAAAAAAAAGTGCTGACCTTGTGATCTGCAACACCTCAAGTTCCTCATGACCCACTAAAACACACTCTCTCTCTCTTTTTATACACATACATTTGTTGCTTATTTCTTATCGAGTTAATGACATTTCCTATAATCTAAACCTAGCCGTGACACAAACCTTTTTGCATTTTAAGATTTTCATTTAGACATTAATATCCTTATTGGAAATATCATGGTCCTGTTATTTATATACATTTGCACCTCAAAATGCAAAACCTGACTGACATACACATCTAAAGAAATAGTTAATTTTGTCATTATTCATGGTGCCTTATGACCTCTTGTGGGTTATATGCTTTCACTTTATTGAAAAGAAATACATATTTCCTAAATATTTCCTTTTGTGTTACATGGACACAAAAAATATGTGTGTATTTGTAAACAATGACAGAATTTTCATTTTTAGGTGAATAATTCATTTAAAAGCTCAACCCCCTCTAAACACTTTAATTTGGGACTTGATGCCAGACTGTTGATAAAGAATTAGGGATTTAGAGAATGAGAATTAGAAAGCATTAATATGCAAGGCTTCTATTGTTCTGTTTGTTTAGCTGCCATCACTGTCTCTCTGTAATGAGCAGCAAAGACTTTCTGAAACTCTGTTTTCCATCAACCTATTTCTATGTTTGTTAGTTGTTTTCATCCCAGCCTCTCCTTTTGTCCTCTTATACAGTACCTCAGCTTTTTTCTTCTGTCACTACCTTTTTCTTTCTCTTCCCTTTCCATTTTTAGACTCATGGGACTTCTCATTTTCCTCTCTCTCTTATTGTCACTCACTGTCCTACCCAAAAGCCACTGAACTTTACAGAAAACACACACACCCACACACACACACAAACACACAAACACACACACAAACACACACACACACACACACACACACACACACACAAAAAAATCAAGACTGAAATGATTGTTCTCACCACCCAGATCAATATATTTTCCAGCTTTTACTCATCTCTGTGAGGTATTTTTTGTGGGAGCCCATTAAGACCTACCAGTGAATCTGGGGAAACAGCCAAAGATGACTGTTTGAATATGTGAAAATGTGTGTTTCCCTTTTCAAGTAGCCACATGGACAGAATACAGCTATTACAGCCATAGAGGGTATTATTAAGCCATTGAGAAAGAAACAACATCTATACAAAGCTACATTATCACGCACACACACACACACACATACGCATACCCTCAGCGCAATTCTCTCCTTTGTAGCCCAGAGAACAAACACATGTGCCCTCTGTGCACGTGCCATGACTGCCACACTGGGGGTCGATGCACTGGCTGATGGGAACATCGCATTCCGGACCCTTCCATCCACTATAGCAGATACACGATCCCTTGTCATACTGACCGTTTCCACTGCATAGGACTGGACACGCCGCTTGGGAAGAAATAGAAAGAGAACAGAGAATGATTTGATATGAGTGACATCTGGCGCTTTCTTAATGATCTCTTTTGCAATGTTTTGTCTCTAAAGAGATTTTCAGTATGTTTACAAAGAATCTGTGTAAGTTTACGAAGAGATTGAGAAAAAAGCTGTCAGTTGTGGTCATAGATGTGTCTCTGAATGGTGTGATACAGGGAAAGAGCACACATCTGACAACAATGTGTTCAGAAAAGGCTCACACTGAGAACATGATGTAAAAAAAAAAATATTAACCAATTTTTAATAAACCAAACTTAAGCTTTAGGCACCAAACTCACTTTCAACTACAATCAGTTTGGTAGAATATGATCTTATTCTGACTTTTGTTTGATTGCAAAATTAAATTATAGTTGTAAGATGTATTAATTTAGCAGCTACTTTTATCCATATGACTTACAAATAAGGGGGGGGGGGGGTTACCATATTCATATATTATGGGATGTATGGTATTTCAATGTTTACTCCAAAAATACCACAAAACTACTTGTACATGTCCCAAAAACAACAATAATACCATGGTGCATGTCCTTAAAACATGATAATATCATAATACATGTCTTAAATCATAATATCATGATATTGTACATGATACCATTTTTATTTTTACCATAGTTATTCATGTCCAAATACATAATAATACCATGGTACTCTACATGTCTGAAAACATTGTAATAGCATGTTACATGTCCAAAAACATGGCAATACCATGGTACATGTCCAAAAAACATAATAATACCTACCATGATACATGAAAAAAAAAAAAAAAATCAGGTTCTGTTCACACCTGATAAGAACAGACTATGTCTGCATCTAAACCCGAACCTCGACTTTTTCAACTACATTACCAAGAAGCCAAGATCTCTAAGTCTCATGAAAGAATGTATAGTAACTAGCAGTCTAAAAGACCTTCCTGAGGTGATTTCTGCAATGGAGAGTCTCAAGGTTCAGTCATTGTAAGATATTAATGCACACACACACACACACACACACACACACACACACACACACACACACACACACAGAGGGTCAGCAGTAGCAGAGGGAGTGGACAGCTGTGATAGGTTGGAGAAAACTGTAATGAAAGAAAATGTAATTTAACATTGCAGTAACAAAACTATTAATCATTAGCTTCCCAGGTGAACAATGGGAGATATTGGGCTGTAGGAACCGCCATTCGTTTTCCCTATGCATCGGAAAGAGAGGAGAGAGAGAGAGAGAGAGAGAGGAGAGAGAGAGAGAGAGAGAGAGAGACCTCCACTAACACATAGAACTTAGTTTCTTGATGAGTCATAGAACTACAGTAAAGCACCTTCTCAATAGGAAAGTATGCAAACTGTGCAAATGAATTTTTTGGGGGGCTATTGATGACACACACACACACTTACCCAGCAATCTAAATGGGGACTTCACATTGACATCTGTCATTCTCAGCTAATTATAACTACTACAGACTATCTCTTACCTCTTAAACTTTTGTCAGTTTCGGAGTTGAATAAAGATGTTATTTAGTCTATTTATGAACCATTTTTCCTTCTGACGATGGTCCATAAATTAAGTTGGGAATTATTTAATCAAGGTAGTCCCAAAACGTATAGTTAGGTCAAAAACACACACCCATAATACACACTCATCTTGAGGGTGTCTGGACTCTTGGGCTAAACCCAAGGCTGTTGAGTGTCTAGAGGCATTGGGACCGCTGAGATTAACACACATCTTTGATGTGTTCAGCTCTTTAAATCCCACTGCTGGTGCCATTCTGGCAACAATTTAGTGCTGTTCCCTTTTGCATGTGTTTTTGCATGCTTTTCTTTTCTTTATGTCTGTCTGGACCTCAGTATGCATGCTTTATGTTGCTTCTTTTTTTTTTTTGACTTTATTGAAAGACCCAAGTACAGAGATAACAATAAATTACGGTGAGAAGATTGATGGGGATGAGAAAAGGACAGAGAACCTCAGTCTCCAGCATAAGCACTATAGCTCAATATGTCTCTAATAGAGGTCGACCGATAGTGGATTTTACCGATACGATAGCTAGGTTGGACCACACTGGCAGATACCGATTAATCAACCGATAGTTTTAAAATGGTTAAACGAAAACTAAACAGAGCTTTACTATTTTAAAAAAGCAGTGCAGTACTGAACCATTACTTTGGAAATGAAATTAAAACTATTAATATTAATTATTATATTGATTAATTATTTTAATTTAAAAAAAGAAACTTTAAAAGGTAAAAAATAGCCTTATAGGAATCGTAAGTGAAAGAACCACTAGAACATACTTTTACAGCTTTCATTAATATTACAAAAGGACTCTTACTGTAAAGTATTACCATTTAAAACAGTCATGCTTAAAGATGGCCATCTTTAAATATCTACACAAGGCCATAGCATTAAAATTACATGCATATGTTATTGATATTGTATGTGTACTCTTTTATCTAATCAAAATAAAAAAAAATACGCAAGTCACACACTGGACAAAAGCGCAGCGATGCAGGGCTCTACGCTTATTTTTCTTTTTAGGAGCGCTTGTGCTCCTAACTTAAAAAATTTAGGAGCACAGTCAAAAATTTAGGAGCACCAAAATTTGATAAAAAAAATAGCCTTCCCATTAAGAGGTGATATTTGACTCTATAAAGTGATTTACAGTCGAATTTTGTTTTTACCTTTGTAATGGCATTTTTCTATCTTTATTAAAAGTATGTAATCTTTTATGTCAAATTTAAAAATATATATATTTTATAAGCTTATTAAAAATTCTAGAAAAAAACATGTAATAAGAACAAATAGAATATGAAGAATAAGTTACTAATCAAATGAAATCAGTATTAAAATTAATTTGTACAGAGGTAGCACAGAAGAACACAAAAGTGGCTTGTAGGTGTATTTTCAGACATTTAATGAGGATCAGAGGTGGCATGAGTGCAATTAAATCCATAAATTCATGTTTATTAATGAATTTAGTGATTAATGATTAAAAGATTAATGTTTTAAAAAATGTTGAATATAGAAATATTAAATGATTTAAAGAACTGAAAAGGTACTTTAAAAATTAAACTAAATCCGCCAGCAGGTGGCGACAAGTCACTGATTTGATCACTGAATCATTCATTCAACTGATTCATTCAGGAATGAAGCAAGTGACAGTATTTATGAATGGGTAATCATGAATCACTGACTCACTAGATTCATTTAAAAACGCAGTTCACTCATAAACGAAACACCGCTGTGTTTGAATGGAGATACGCAGCGGCTGAGCTGTGACTTTGTTTCAAACTATTTTCGACGACGAAATAGAGCAAAATCAGACAATAGTGTTATAGTCAGACAATGTAAGTCACTTAATATTAACTTCTTGTCTATTTAACTGTTGTATTAAATCAGTATCACATTTACAAACTCCCTTAAAAATCATTAAAAGCTGTCACTCATCTTAGTTCATCGTGATCTCACATTTATAATCAACTAAACTCTCTACACTGTGCAATGAATCTCTTATTTACACCCTGTCTACACTTTGCTTATGAAAGGATTCGTGAGATATGTCTGTGATACATTACTCAACGCTGCAAAAACATGTAGAAACCTTTGAAGCTCCCCTCAGCGATCACAATCACAAATATGATGATGATCTGGTCAGTCGCACTGGTGCTCCTAAATATGTTTTCATAGTCACACGCAGTAGTTTTCAGTCGCAAATGGAACTAATTTAATTATAAATTCATAATGCATGAGCATAAGGGGAAGCATTACGTACATTAACAATGATTTGGGACAAATATAATGTAATTTAATGGAAAACTATGTGAATGGCTCTGTTCCGCGGCAGGATTTTCTTTTGAGTTTGAAGATTCCCGCTCAGAGCGCGCAGTGTCACGTGTCAAAACACAACACGTGCTGTTAGTGATTTCCGCCTCTAGAGGCTGCTCTCGTACTGTATAATGGCAGCAGACCTTTCTCAGCCGCTCCAGCAATGGACGCGACCCGGAAAACTATCGGCATTGATTTTTGCCGATAACCGATAGTTCCGCCAATCAACTATCGGTGCCGAACAATCGGCAAAACCGATGAATCGGTCGACCTCTTATCTCTAATGCTAAGGCTAATCCACCGTTTCCAAGCACAGTTTACCCAAAAATGAAAATGATGTCATTATTTACTCATCCTCATGTTATTGTAAATTTGAATGACTTTCTTTTGTGGAATAATGGTGAGTTGTTGCAGTTAATTTCAGTCATTCGTTTCAAGGTCTGAGCTGTCAAGTTCCAAAATGACTTCATAAGTGTGCTCCATTTGTTTTCCTAAGATGAATGAAGGTCTTACTGGTTTGGAACAACATGAGGGTGGATAAATGATCATGATTTTCATTTTTGGGTGAACTACACTTTTAAATATGAATTCAATGGATCATTCTCCATTTCTCTAGTATGAGTGACAGGGAAGTAAAAATTGTTCTCACTTCTCTCTCTCTCGCTATTTTTTCCTCAAGCTGTCTCTCTTGCTGTACGACCGAGTTCGGGGTGTAATTGGAGTGTCTCTTACCTTTCGAGCAGTCCATGCCATGGAACCCCGGGAAACAATGACATACTCCTGACACACACTCTCCGTTTCCATGACAGTTGCGGGGACACTCTTGCACAGAGTCTGTGAAAAGAATGAAACCTTTCTAAAAAAGACCACTTTGATGGTAATGACAGCTGTAACCACCACATCCAGCTCTCATCTTGTCTTCTCTTCTACTGCTTCCTCCCTCCCTCTCCCTCTCTCTCTCTCTCTCTCTCTCTCAGAGTTTTCTGTTCCTCTTTCACTCTATTTCTGAGTGGCGGTCTCTGGTCATTATTGATACAACCCATTCAAACAGCGTCTCACACCATTTCATTAGCCATGAGTAATATCACGGCAATGAAAGTAGGGCATATCACAGTAGATTAGCGCAAGGTTAATTGGTGAGACACCACTTATTCGTAGAATTCATGCATGTGAATATTCATAGAACAGTGCCACGAGGTGCTTATCTCATTTCAAGTGGATAATAATATATATGAAATGGTATAACAGTAATAGATTGACATTATTTAATTATTTCCTTTTACTAGAAGCATTTATCTGTAATTCTATAGAGACTAAAACCTATAAATCCAATTGTCTAAAATATTAATGTTTCAAAATTAACTGGTCTTTTATTGACCTTTGTTGAAAGTGTGAAATACAAAAAAAAGCATGTGCCATTCCTGTACAATGAAGGAACGTCGTTGCATGTTTATGCCTATATATATATATATGAGGTCTTTTTTTTAAATTTATGCTTAATTTTTTTAACTACCCTTCAAAAGTTTGGGTTTGGTATGATTAGTATGAAGAAGTCTCTTATGCTTAACGATGCTGCATTTATCTGATTAAAACTACAGTAAAAAAATAATATTTTGAAATATTATTACAATGCAAAATTACAGTGTTCCATTTTAATATATTTTAATGTAATTTATTCCTGTGATGGCAAAGTTGAATTTTCAGCAGTCATTACACCAGTCTTCAAGGTCACATACTCTTTCAGAAATCATTCTAATATTCTGATTTGGGGATGAAGTTTTGATTATCATATCAATGTTGATCAGATTTGCTGCTTGATTTTTGGCATAATATTTTGGCATAATATTTTTGGCATAATATTTTTGGCATAATATTTTGTTGTAAAGCACTTTTTATATAAAAATATATATATTTACATGCTTGCTTATCACAACAAATGTATTGTATCTTCTCATTTCAAATAAAAATGTCACAGTTGGGTGATATAGTGAGTGTTTGAAGTAAATGTATAATGGAGAGTTTAACCAGTGTTAGAGTAACTGACCCAGAACAGCTGTGCTAAAGGAGACCGATTCCTTCTCCTTGCCATCATTGTAGAAAGCTAGGTGCCATGTGCCGGGGTCCAGATACTGTACAAACACGGCCTCGTTCAGAACCACCGTCTGAATACTGCGTCTCTCACGGGGCGACTCCACTACGCTCCATTTCTCCTTTCCATCCAAACGCTCCATATAGTCATACTGCAGAGGGAGAAACGCAGAAACAAGGGAACGAGAGGGGATGTTTTTATTTTTCGTGATCTCTAGTGGTTTGACAGCATTCATACATATCAAACAGTGAGATACTTTGAAGTTGAGCTGTAGGAATGATTTTATCTAACACCTGGTGACTTCTAAAATGTATTTGCAGTGACTGATTGATCTGTTGTTGGGATGAAAGAGGGGTTTTTTATCCCTAAAAAGGACTTCACAGAGTGGCCTCTTTGTAAATAGAAAGGGTGTGCGCACCTGTGCATGGGACGGCGGCAGCCCTTTGCGAATGTAAACCCCGAAGAGTGCATCCTTGCCCAAGGAGATGTTGAACTTGAGGAACTGAGGCTGGCTGAGGTGCATCAGGGATCTCCAGAACACCCCGGGCGGCACCTCCTGGGTCACGCGCCTGCCCACCTCTAGGCTGCCCATATCTATGCTGCTGTTGCGAGCGGCCCATGGCCCTGAGACAGAGAGGAAGGCATAAAAAAAATCAATCTCTCACCTCGGCTGTGTTGCAACTGCCCCATGTTTATAGATTCAGAGGTAGCTGTTTTGAAATCAGAAAACAAAAGGAAAGAGCACAAATGTGTTTTCTCTCTGGGAGACACTTATCTGATGGAAGCTGAAAACACAAATGCTATTCCTGAAGTCTTTTTACCCATAACCTCACTGTACCCACCCAGAGCAAAGAAAGCAGAGAGTGTATCATGATAAACAGCAGAGAGCCAGAGAGAGACAGGGAATAGGGGCTTCTTTGTTGAATATCTGAGCCTGGTTTTTCAAATGCAGCTTGCAGAAGAACTGAGGAATAACATATACAGATGAAAAGTTAATGGCTGCTTCTACGAAGCTGAGCTTTATTGGAATTGTCACATGATATAAGTCTTAAAGTGTGATCTATGATTCTGACTGAGATTTGGTTTTCAGACCTACACTCTTAATGTCGACATGAAACAGTGTTTATGAAGCAGTTTACTTTCTATTTCCAATAATTTTGGGTCAAGATTTTTAGTCAAATGTTTTTGACAGAAGTCTCTCATTGCTGCTTTATATTTGATCAAAAATATAGTAAAAACAGCAATATAGTGAAATACTATTATAATTTAAAATAACTCTTTTCAATTTTAATACATTTTAAAAGGTAATTTAATCCTGTGATGCAAAGCTGAATTTTCAGCATCATTACTCCTGGCTTCAGTGATCCTATTGAAATCATTTTAATATGCTGATTTGCTGCTCAAGAACATTTCTTATTATTATCAATGTTGGAATGCTGATTCATATTTTTATGAAAACCTTGATACCAGGATTATTTGATGATAGAAAGTTCAAAATAACAGCATTCATTTAATTAGTTTTCATTGTTCTTGTTGTTGTAACATTATAAATGCATTTACTGTCATATTAGATCAACTTAATGTGTGTTTGCTTCTTACTGACCCCAAACTTTTAAAAAGTGTATATATATATTCTACAACATAAGTGGGTCCTTATAGGTTATTTGTTCCTTTAGGGTGCTGCGAGGAACCTATTTTTAAAAGTGAAATTGGAACCTGTTGATTTCTCACTTATCCTCTACCTCACTTCCTCCTCCCCCTCTTTTTTCCTGTCTCTGGTGTTTGTGGACTCTCAGGCTGACGGAGAGACCTCTTCTATAAGTGAGAGTTCGTGTATTCTCCACCCTCAGGCTTTGGCTCATACCGCATGTCAACACCACCATCCTGTTTACCAACATAATCACACAAGCTGTTATCCACTTTTCATTTAATGGAAAATCCATGGTTGCTCTCTCCCTCTCTGTCGTTCTCTCTCTATCTTTTATTTTATCTCTATCTCTTGCTCATAGCTAGCGGCAATGGCCGCGTGTAAATGGAGGTTGCGTGCAACAGATTCCCTCTGTCCCTACGGTTGTGATGTTCTCACACACACACACGAAAACAGCTCCCCTGTAATCAGGTCAGATCTACACTGGAGACCGCAGCCCTGTCAGAGAAAACCTGTGAAAAATGGTGAGGAAATAAAGAACAATGAAAACACAATCAGGACGGAGCAGCCGCAACAGGAGATGAAATAGCCCCCCTCATTAATACAGAACAGCACGGACAGAGGAGAAATGGAACTAAAGAAAGAAAAATAGAGAGCTGAGGATGCCGGACAAGAATTTCCTTAGGGAAGGAACGATCAGTCTGTGGCTGTGGCTGAAGCAATAGTCCAGCATTATTTCATAACAAAACACAATAGCTCCGTACCAAAACATAGTGAACCACCTTGCTGACTACATAGACAGCTACCTTCTAAGATAACATTATATATAACTAAGGCAACAAAACACTTGGGCAGAATGTCATAAGTGATTTATTTGGAACACTCTACATAGGCAGTGTCATACAAAACATAAAATAAAAATACATATAAATATGCATAGCATCACCAAATTTGTAAAAAAAAAAAAAAAAAGCCAATTTTATTTATTCAGCAGTTATCATTTATTTATTAATTTAGCTATATTCATTATTTTAGCTATATTAACTGTTAATGTATCTATATTTCTAGTATTTAATAAGATATATTTATAATACAAATTTATTTTGCAAAATTTGATGTTTTTGTAGGCAGCAAAATTAAGTTCTTAGAAATACATAAAATGAAATGCAAACAATTAAATATATAATGTGCTTATATATACCAAACCAGTTAATGTTAATTAAATAAATAATTCTTTTATTTAGGACAACTGATTAAAAGTGACTGATTTGATTTCATATAAATTCTGTTCGTCAAGCAATCTGGGAAAAAAAAAAAAAAAGAAAAAAAACAGTGGGTTACATTATGCAGCCAGGGGCCCCTCTGAAAAATGCGTTCCGGCCCCCTCACCATTGTCAGCCCTTGGAATCATCCTAACCTTCCCCCCGTTAGGCCGCCCCTATACGCAGCACAACTATTTTTAAAATGTATAATAATAAGAAATGTAGCAAATCAGTATATTAGAATGATTTCTGAAGGATCATGTGCCACTGAAGAATGGAGTAATGATGCTGAAAATTCAGCTTTGCATCACAAGAATAAATTACATTTTAAAATATATTAAAATAAAAACATTTTTAAAACGTAAAACTATTTTACAATATTACTCTTTTTACTGTACTTTTGATCAAATAAACAGCCTTAGTGAGCAGAAGAGACATATTTCAATCAATCAATCAATCAGTGTATGTCTTACTGAACCCAAACTTTTGAACAGTAGTGAAAATTAAACAAAAACAGAAAAAAAGCAATACTTGCTGTGTTTATAGTAAGTAATGTAATGTAAACAGAATATAATGAGAATTGTAATGAACTGGAAGACACACACACACACACACACACACACAGGTCCCCACAGAGGCACCTCACTACTGTAGGTTTTGGACCAGAGCTATCGTGGAGATAAAGCACATCTGAATCTGAGTGTCTAAGCACAGCATCAAGTACCGTAACAGAATCCAGCCGAGTGCAGAGAGGCCAATCATAAGCTAATGTAGCCAGCAGGCAAAAGCACACACAAATCATTTCACAGATCAGACCAGAGCATCAAATCATCCCGCAGAAGCCCAGATAAGAGCATCTCAACACAATATGCCAGACAATAAGGTAGGATAACAGCTATACACAAAGACGCAGCAGAGGATGAGAGAGACAGAGAAGAAAAAGCAACAACAACAACCAGACATGGCACAACACAAGACTTATTATATGTGGCGCTATCGTTAAACAGAGCAACCAGCAACATCTGCCTCATAGCTGTACTGTAGAATTGTCTGTGTATGATTAATGAAATCTCACTGTTATGTAGAATACATTATGTTTGCATGTGAGAGAAAGAGAGAGCGACAGGGAGAGAGCGAGAGAAAAGTCATATTTGTATGGATGGAATTGACACCGACATGCTGAGGGGTTGAGATTGAAACACTTGAGATGAAGAGCTGTTTCAAAGCGCACAATCTCACCGTTACCCACACACTCACACAAAAACACAGCAAAATATTATGCCACATAATCTATATGTATTCACAGAGTTAGATATGTTTACACAGCACTGAGGATAGAGGAAATGAAAAATTAGACAATGTGAAAATGTATTTACTCTGTTTCAAATAGCAATAAATAACCTAGGTTTTGCCTTCTAAGACAGCATCCTAAGCTTCTACCCTCACTAATTTGGAGGGCGCTACGTACACTCTTAAAAATAAAGGTGCTTCAAAAGGTTCTTCAAGCGATGCCATAGAAGAACCATTTTTGGTTCCACAAAGAACCATTCAGTCAAAGGCTCCCATCTCTTGCTTATCTTTTTACAATCTGAAGAACCTTCTTTCACCACAAAGAACCTTTTGTGAAACAGAAAGGTTCTTCAGATGTTAAAAGTTCTTTATAGAACCATTTAGACAAAAAGGTTCTTCTATGGCATCGTGAAGCACCTTTATTTTTAAGAGTGTAGGCAGCAACTCTGTGTGCCAAACAAACTGAGCTTTGCATGGGAGACTTGACTTGCAATTGATTTCAATGGAGCATGATGTTAGCAAGTTACTAAGCAAACACAGCTGTATTATAATGAACATAATACCCAAAACAAGCAAATGTAGGGGAAAAAAAATCAGATTTAAAGTACACTGATCTTTTTTTCCCTCTTTCCTTGTCCGCCATCTTGGATGTTGTATTTCACTGAGCTCCTTGCAATGCATTCTGGGATTGCCCTTTTTAAAATGTATTTATTTATTTATCTGTAAAAGTTATATGTGACGCTGACTTAAAATTTGCTCAAAATGAAGTGTATTAAGTAGCCTACTTGATGACTTGCTGCCTCTGCCACTAGGTTTTAAGTGTGTGTGTTTAAAGATGACTAGTCCCTTCCTGTTCTAAAGAAGAAGAAAAAAACCAGACTGTGTTGTCCTTCATACAGAGGTGATGTGGTGTTTTCTAGGACACTTCCTTTGAATCTGTGAGTGCGTGAGATCAAGTCAGAGACGAGAGATGGGTGAACAGCCAAAGGTTTGTGTAAGTATAGAAGTACACGAGTGCTTGTTTACAATCTTCATCAATTTTATTCGAAAGTTTGATTCCTGATTGGAAAAATCTGAATTGTCAGTAGATTATGAAGATGTGCTAATTATGTAGGATTACTACCATAGCCTACTCAAATTGTTATGCATGTAATACCTGGATGATCAAGTATACTTTTGGCAAATTTTCAATAAAGAAAATACGGTAGCACACTGCGCAGGATACAGTATCCCACATTGCAATGTAAATGACTTGACCTTCTGTCTCCAAAATAGTATTAGTTGTGTTTTTAACATCTTTGTCTTGAATTATTAATTGATTGAACCACCAGGGAATTGTGCTTGTAAACAAAATTGGATTAAAAATGCAAGATATTGTGTCTGACTTTTATTACCACTATTCACAGAGTTAAAGGTGTACTACTATCTAGAGCTTTTCACACAAGAAATCGTAAATTTTTGGTCATTCTAAACCCCCAGATAAAAGGAATCCTGGGTTGTCTTGCTTCACGTTTCACACTACTCATAAACCTGGGGTTAAGAATTAATCCTGGGTAATCATAAACTGAAGTTTCAAACTGTACATTCACAAACCCCCGGTTAACGTTCTAATTTCAATAAATGAATGCAGTATGCAACCTGTTTACATAAAGGCACTACTATTGCACATCCTCATATTATATATTGCCTTGTATTATTAAGTTTTTCCTTTTTGAACTATAAATGTGAGAATAAAATGGCCACTTTTTCACTCCAATTGATGCATTTTCCATCATTTCACCTTTTTTTCTTCTCAATCAATGAAACCACTGTTTATACATTGTTCAGTGTTTCTGTGACTGACCAAAGCATGCAATACAACGAAACACGGATACAAAGCATCTAGTCGTAACATTCGAAGACTGCACAGCAATCCAAGTAACATGTGTGAAACATTCCTTTACCCATGGTTAAAAGACGGTTTTAAAATGACCCAGGGTTAGGAAGCGCAATGTGACATTTGACATGTTTCTCACTTTTTCACTCTCAACTCCCCAGCACTACTGTCCCACAATGCCTTGCTGCTCTACCTAATCACATGGTTACTTTGTTTCTTATGAATTGTCACACGGCTATATAAAATGAAGCCCAGAGAATAATATCCCTTGTCGATCGTGGAAGCAGGCAGAGAAGTGTGTGTGGGCATAAATGTGCTGTCATGATGGGACCTCAGTGTGCGACAGAGAAGCAAATTACTAAACACAAATCAAAATGAGTACAAGCTGGAAACAAATTGATATACAGGGCAGTGGATGTTTCAGCACAACTGATTTTTTTTCTAAATTTAGTTTATAGTCCCCCTCCCCACCCTTTGTGTTATTCTGTTACAATCCTGACATTCTTCTCATCGGAAAAGAGCGTGCGGGACTGCAGCGTGCTGTGAGGCTGTGCTGCTCACCTCTGCTTCCAGAGGGCGCTGTTGCTGCGTCACTGTTGCTGGGCAGCCCGGCTCCCAAGCCGTTGTTCAGCATGGGACCAACCACAGGTTTCAGCTGCCAGTTCAGCCCCAACAGATTCATGGCTGAGAGAGAAAGAGAGCAATAGAGAGAGACAGGGAAAGAAAGAGTGTAAACAGTGTAGGTAAACGAGAAGAGAAAGGTAGCCAGAAAAAGAAAAGCTTGAGGACTTTGCAAAGGTGACTCTTCTACTGCTGTTTCATGGTAAGAGCACAAATGATTTAAAATGAAACAAAATGCTACATCTAAAATGTATAATATTGATCTGTTAAACCTGGTACAGACAGGGAGAGGCCGCAAGATAAAGTAGTTTATTTTGTCCCAGAAAAAAAAAACCCAGACAGACTATAGTCATTTTTATTGATTGCATGACTGATTGATGTTGACTGACTGAGAAGCCATCTGTCACTCATAGGACACTTGCATTTGATCCTCAGTCTGATATATGTCAGAGCGGCAAGCGTGCATGTATAAAACTAGTCTCAGTGTCTCTGCAATCCTCATGCAATCCTCCTAAATCGAAATGTATAAAAAAAAAAAAAGTTCCCTGACTACAGCAGTAACTCTACAATATTAATCAAACTCCATTTACACCAAATTTGAACAGTCATCATTTAAAAATTCAACATATGACCTGCTGCCTGCATGTTTAGTTATTACACAGCGATTTAGCGCACCCCCCCCCCCCCCCCAATAATGTCGACAAAAATGTCAACATAAAATTGTTGTTTCATTGTTTAATTAATTACTCACCCTCATGTCGTTTCAAACCCGTAAGACCTTCGTTCATCTTCGGAACACAAATTAAGATATTTTTGATGGAATCTGAGAGCTGTCTGACCCCGCATATACAGCAATACTGAAATGTTCCCAAGTCCAGAGACGTAGCAAGGAGGTCGGTTTTAAAATAGTCCATGTGACATCATCAGGGGTTCAACCGTATTTTACGAAGCTACGTTATGGGAATACTTTTTGTGTGCAAAAGTAAAAAAAAATAACGACTTTATTCAACAATTCGTCTCCTCACCCTACAGGGTGCCGCGGAAGGGCGGATGAATTGTTAAATAAAGTCGTTATTTTTTTCTTTTGGGCACAAAAATTATTCTCGTAGCTTCGTAAAATTACGGTTGAACTCCTGATGTCACATGGACTACACTGTAAAAAAAAATCTGTGACATTTACGGTAAAATACTGGCAGGGGGAGCTTTTTTTTTGGGGTTTTTTGGGGCGTTGCCAGAACTTCACCGTTTAAAATATGGTAGCAACATTTTAGGTTTTACAGACTTAACTTAAATTCACAATAAAATACCGTATTTCATTAACTGATGTAATGGTAATAAACCAAAATATTGAAGTGTTAATATCTGTTTTGAACCATTGAAATGCACTTTTTTTGGGGAAAAAACCCCCAAAAAACCACCAAAAGCATGTGGTGATGAGAAAGTCACATGATGAACAGAAGCTCATCACAAACAGCTTTTCTACGAGCTGAGGAGGGCAATACTTTTATATAGAAGGTGCACAATGTCATTCACACAAACACTAAACCCCATCATGGTGACACACAATACTGAAATAATGCAATAAACATTAATTTAACAACATTACATGTAACATACAACCCTAATATACAAAAACGGATAAGAAAAAACTAAGAAGAAAAAGTTATTTCAACAAAAAAACATCAAAAATGAAGTGTCATGCAGGGAATTCTGGGAATATCAATTTACGGTTTTCACTGTAAATTATACAATGACTTTTTCCTTTTCACTTCCAAAAACTAAATGTAATTACATTTATTCACCGAATATAGTATGGAAACTTACTGTTAACCAGTTAACAGGTTTTACTGTAGCATTTTTAAAGTCTTTTACTGTTAAAATCACAATCATATTTACAGTGTATTTTACTGATCTCCTTGCTACGTCTCTGGACTTGGGAAAATTTCAGTTGTATTGCTGTCTATGCAGGGTCAGAGAGCTTTCAGATTTCATAAAAAAAATTCTTAATTTGTGTTCCGAAGATGAAACGAAGGTCTTACGGGTTTGAAACAAAATGAGGGTGAGCAATTAATGACAGAATTTTCATTTTTGGGTGAACTAACCCTTTAAATATTTTAAATATTAAATAACATAATAATGCTTTTTTTTTTAGATACATACTACATTAAAAAAATTTTTTACAATTATTTTTATTTACAAAAAAACTAATTAACACATTGTATTGAATGTGACATTTTGAAGTAGAAAGACTGAAATAGTATTTTCTTGTAAAACATACTACAATAATCTTTATTTACAATTTTTAAAAAAAATAACCAAGCCAAAAAAAAAAAAAGGATTCCATTTCTATTGATTACTGCCTTCTGCATTATAATACATATAAGGATTATAATACATTATAATGGACATAATAATCCATTGTATGTTATTGTAAATAATTGCAGTATTATAATAATTGTCAATTATAATGCATTTTAATATTTACCTATTCCATGTCACATTTTAAATAGTGTAATGTGTTACAGCACAAGATCAACAACAAATTTGCTGTACTGTTTTATGTGTTAATTAATTGTAGTTTTTTACAGGCATAGCCATAAATAGTTATTATAACTTTTCATAAATAATATTTATTTGTGATAATATAATACAGTTTGTAATGTAATATATACAGCCTTCATAGAAAGTGCCACAAAATGATTTTCTGTGAGTAGATTAAAGGAACTGGCTGACAAATCTAATTGGTACTTTAACAAAATCAGTTTAACTTTGTGTGTGCGTTTCATTTCAGTCATTCAATCACTGAAGCCCTGAGGAAATGATGTAGACGCGCTTCTCAAGACTCAGACAGAAAGAGAAGCAAGCATTGAGACCCAAGTCTGTAGGAATTACTCGCACCTCAACAGGTTAAAAAAGTTAACAAATGCGCAGGCAGAAAAGCAGCAGAATCCTGACAGCATTCAGAGCTTTCATGTCGAGCTGGCATGATTCAGCGACAATCTGAGTGACAGCTGAAAGAAAGCAGATCTCTCTCTGTCTTTCCTCTTTGTATTGGGCGGCTGTTGTTTCTTTTTCGTGCCTGTGGAGCTTATTTTGGTCTGTTCGCTCCGAGGCCTGTGTGCAGTTTGTCAGCTGAATCGCTTCCCGATCCGCGTCCTTTCTAGTTCTGCCAAGAAACTTTTATCGCAAGCAGAAGAGAGAGGAGCGCTTAGTCTGCTGAACTCCAGAGGTGCCGCAGGAAACGCGGGAGAGAGGAAGCTCTTTGTAACACGCAGTCTCGGGCTGATTGCAGGATCTTGTGCTTTATCTCTCGCTCCTGTGTGTCTGTGTCGTCTGTTCTTCACAGTGGCAGTAAAGATGGGCTGAGATTGTGTGAGATTGTGAGTCATCAGAGACGGCAGCCACAAGAGGAGGTTCATATGGAGGTGCCGTGTTAACTCTCATGTATGACTTCCATTGTGCATTCCTTTACTGTTTCATTCTTCTTATACTAACTTGCTAACACACTATTCCACTCAAGTGGATATGCTTTCTCTCTGTCTGTCTGATGCTCTTAATGCCTGTCTCACTCTCTCTGTCTCATTCTTTTGTCTGTCTCAATTGGTCTGCCTGTCTAATTCTTTCTCTCTCACAGTTTTTCTCATTCTCTCTCTGCCTGTCTCACTCTATTCTTCTTTCTCAACCTGTCTGATACTCTCCTTTACTATCTCTCCCTATCTCATACTCTTTCTGTCTCTGCATGCCACAATCTTTCTACCTGTCTCACCTTTTATCTCTCATTCTTTCTTTCTCATTCGCTCAGCCTATCTATCTCTCTGCCTGTATACCATTCTCCCTGTCTGTCTCACTCTCTATTCAACTGTCTCAAACTCTCTCCTATCCTCACCCTCTACTTATCTCAGTCTCTCACCAGTCTCTAATTTTCTTCTTCTTTTAATGCAGTCTTACTCTCTGCTTTGGTATCTCAATTCAATTCAATTCAATTCTTCACTATCTTAGGATATTTATTACTATCTCACACTCTCACTAAATGTCTCACCATACTCACCATCTCAGTCTATCTCTGGCTGTCTCACTCTCTCTGTAACTATCACAATCTCTCATGTTCATCCTATCATTGCAGATCTTACCAAATTCTCTCTGCCTATCTTACTCTCAATCTCACTATCTCTCTTCCTGTCTCATTCTCTACCTCACAATCACTCTGCCCGTCTCACTCTTTACCTCATAATCTCTCTGCCTGTCTCATTCTCACTCTCTACCTCACTCTCTCGGCCTGTCTCATTCTCTACATCACAATCTCTCTGCCCGTCTCACTCTCTACCTCAAAATCTTTCTGCCTGTCTCACTCTCTACCTCACAATATTTCTACCTGTCTCACTCTCTACCTCACAATTGCTTTGCCTGTCTCACTCTCTACCTCACAATTGTTCTACCTGTCTCACTCTCTACCTCACAATTGCTTTGCCTGTCTCACTCTCTACCTCACAATCTCTCTGCCTGTCTCACTCGCTACTTTACAATCTGTCTGCCTGTCTCACTCTCTACCTCACAATTTCACTAATTGTCTCACTCTCTACCTCAGTATCTCAACTGATTTGGCTGTCTCACTCTCTCTCTACGTGCTTCACTCTCTACCTTACTATCACTTTTGTTGGCTTACTCTCTACCTCAGTATCTCAGTCCATCTCCAGCTGTCTCACTCTCTCCTTACCTCAATTCTCTACTTTACTGTATTTTCAATTTCAATTTATTTCACTAACTGCCTGTCTGAATCTCTACCTCAATCTACAGTAGCTCTCCTCGTCTCTCTCTCTCCATGTGTCTCACCATCTCTTTAACTATCTCCACCTCTCACCCTCATCCTATCATGACAGGACCTCACAAACCTCTCCCTCTGCCTCACTCTCTATTCTGTCTCAAACTCTCTCCTATCCTCACCCTCTACTTATCTCAGTCTCTCACCTTCATCCTATCACAGATCTTCATACACCTCTCTTTGCCCGTATCACTGTCTCTAATTTTCTTCTTCTTTTAACGCAGTCTTACTCTCTGCTTTGGTATCTCAATTCAATTCAATTCTTCACTATCTTATGATATTTCTGACTATCTCACACTCTCACTAAATTACTCACCATACTCACCATCTCAGTCTATCTCTGGCTGTCTCACCCTCTCCGTAACTATCACCAGATCCTTCTTCATGTTCATCCTATATGCAGTTTACCAAACCTTTCTCTGCTTGTCTCACTCTACCTCACAATATCAGCTTGTCTCACTCTCTACATCACAATCTCTGTCTGTCTCACTCTCTACCTCACTATCTATCTGCCTGTCTCATTCTCTACCTCACAATCTCTCTGCCTGTCTCACTCTTTATCTCATAATCTCTCTGCCTGTCTCATTCTCACTCTCTACCTCACCTTCTCTGCCTGTCTCACTCTCTACCTCACAATCTTTCTGCCTGTCTCACTCTCTACCTCACAATCTTTCTGCCTGTCTTACTCTCTACCTCACAATCTTTCTGCCTGTTTTACTCTCTACCTCACAATCTTTCTGCCTGTTTTACTCTCTACCTCACAATCTTTCTGCCTGTCTCACTCTCTACCTCACAATCTTTCTGCCTGTCTCACTCTCTACCTCACAATCTCTCTGCCTGTCTCACTCTCTACCTCACAATCTCTCTGCCTGTCTCACTCTCTACCTCACAATTTATCTGCCTGTCTCACTCTCTACCTCACAATTTCACTACTTGTCTCACTCTCTATCTCAGTATCTCAGTCTGTTTTGGCTGTCTCACTCTCTCCCTACGTGCTTCACTCGTTACCTTACTATCACTTTTGCTGTCTTACTCTCTACCTCAGTATCTCAGTCCATCTCCAGCTGTCTCACTCTCTCCTTACCTCAGTTCTCTACTTTACTGCATTTTCAATTTCAACATCAATTTATTTCACTAACTGCCTGTCTGACTCTCTACCTCAATCTACAGTAGCTCTCCTCGTCTCTCTCTCGCCATGTGTCTCACCGTCTCCTTAACTATCTCCACCTCTCACCCTCATCCTATCATTACAGGACCTCACAAACCTCTCCCTCTGCCCGTCTTACTCTACACCTCACAATATCTATTCCCGTCATACTCTCTAAAGCAGTGTTCACACTAACAGCAATTTAATTGCTGGAACTCAACAAGTTGCTGTGCTGTTGGCTTCTAGCAGTTGTTCCAACTCAATTTCAGTATCCATCTCTATCAGGCAGTGTATCACTGTCTGCACATCCATCGGTAGCAGCACTCGACAATTGCTCATTTTTACATCACATTGCCAACTGTTTCGGTCACTGGAAACTCTATTTGAAAATGAATGATATCTGGTTGCTGCAAATTGCTGTCATTGTAAACGTTTTCTCTGCCTGTCTCTCTCTCTGCATCTTTTGGTTTTGATCCAGCAGGTGGAGATTTACAGGACGGTACTGTCGTGTGTGTTAGAGACTCCACCCTTCTCCTTACCTCCCCTCTGCTTGCCTATCACACCTAAATCTCATCCCAGAAAATCAATTTTCTCTGCTGTCAAATTCCATCTCAACCTCCGCCTGTGCCCAGACAAGGTCCCTCTCTCTTTCTCTCTCTCTATACCGCTCCCTTTCTCACTCGGTCTCTTTCTCAGTTAAAGGAAAGCGCTGACAATCTAAGTGTGTCTCTGCTGTCTCTGTCAGCTCTTTTATTTGTTTCAGATGGTCTGGAGGAAACACTGAGATAACCTTTCTCTCCTCTTCTCCTACAGTCCTCTCTCCATGCTTTTCAAATATGCTCCTTCACCTCTAACATGTCTCCAATCCTTTTATCTTCCTCAACCTCCTCTCCTTCATTATTTCTCTCCTTATCTCTCCATCTGTCTCTGTGTTCTGATTATGCACACTGATAGCGCCTAATGCTAATTTTGTAATCGATGAAAAAATTAACAAATGAATCAGCGAACTACAATAACTGAAAACATCGAGAGACACGACTCAGACAGATTAACTGCAGCTCAGACACTCTGGATTTCTGCCCTGCGCACGTGCGTGCACCGAGGAAGTCTAATGTATTCTGCACCAGTAGGTGGCAATGTTGAGTTAAAACCTGAATACATGATGGGTGTTCAATACAACAGCAAGGGAATGAGACTAATCTAAAGAGGGTGAGAAGAAAAACAGAACCAAAGCTTGCTCGATGTTGGCACCCAAAATGAACGGTTGTTTTAGCACAAGAGGTGATCTGCTTTTCTGCCTTCACACAAATTGTGCACAACATTAAGCGGTCTGCTGTTCTGTGCATCTGTGCAGATCAGACTATAGATAACAGCTTTATTTTCAGTCTCCTGATGAGTATTCACTGAAGGGCTTAGCTATGTGAGGAAATGTGTATGATTAAAAATGTATAAATCAATGCATAATATGGATTTGTTGATGTATAATTCACCTGCACACATGAATGGAAGATGTCACTTGCTTGAGAATACATTTAAAGCATAGATCTTTTTTAATCCTATCCCAGAATAACAGGCAGAGGCAACCAACCATATGGAAGTAATTTGTATGTGAAATATTGTAAACACTGTGGCTGTATCAGAATATTTCTGTTTGTTTGTGCTTTCAACCATACAGCAACAGCTCAGCCAAAGACATTAGTTTGGGGTTGGACTTTCCATTAATTTACCAATGACAGAGCATAATAGATAGATAGATAATAGATAGATAGATGATAGATAGATAGATAGATAGATAGATAGATAAAGATAGATAGATAGATAGATAGATAGAAATATTAAAAATATCAAATTATAAATGTATAAATACTATATTCTAACCTACCCTTAAATAGATGGAAAAAAACATCTTAAAATATATGTATTTTTGCATAAAAAAATAAATAAAATTTAAAAGTGTGCAAGTGTGCTTATGAGTGTGTGTAATTGTAACAACAGTATGTCATTATTTCAGTGTATTTATTGTCTGATTGAACTGGATTACAGTTGGTTAGTGAATACAAGGCACATTTTGTGCAGAAATATTCTGAGAAAAAAATTGTGAATTTGCCAGAAAATGTGTATATTCGTAAGCATGTGTGTGTACTGTCTTATCTGTACCATAATTATAAAGTGGCAGATGTTTACAGCTGGAATATTCCAGAATTCAAAATGCTGTTCAGCCTGACATGCCAACAGCCCTGCTACAAGGTTACCTTGGACAGTGAGAAAGGAGGGATGGATAGAGCAAGGAAAAATGGGTGAGATAATGCACCAAGGGAGCAATGGAAAGAAAGAGAGAGAGAAAGGGATGCTATACGTGTGCACGAGAACGACCGAGAAGAAGAGAGACAGAACAAGACAAGTGAAGACAGGACCCTGAAATGAAGGTTTAAGGTTGTCCTTAAGGTACAGTTACGTGTGTGAGAGACCTGGAGGAAGCTCTTGGCAGTTCCTGTCTGTTTATTTGTGTGGATGAGCGGGAGACGCAGAGAAAAATAGAAAGAGCGGACGTATGTGCATATCGAAGTAGGGCTGGCAGGACGTCCCTCTATGATTCAGCCGCACCTGTCATCACCGATTAGACCTCTGTGACCACACACACACATATAGTCATAAGCAGGTGGCAGGTTTCTCTCTGCTAGAATAGATCCATATGCCCGAGTACTATGCTGGTGTTGGCTGAGCTGCTTCTGGCCCGAGTGGAAAGTAAGTCACATGCAAGTGGACGGCCAGGTCCAAACTCACCCCGAGACACTGCTATAAATAACACAAAATGGACAGCAGATACACACACACACACAAATACATTTATGCGTGTTTGAATTTTCAGCAATCTTTGATTCACAGCAGGTGCAGTGCAGTCAAAAAGGCATTTCTGCATGTTTTTTTTAGACATTTCAAATGTTTTTTGGCTCCTGGTGTGAAGTCAGCTGTATCTTGCCTTACTGATGTTTTTATTTAAAGCGATAGATCACCCAAAAATGAAAAATTCTGTCATCATCTACTCACCCTCATGTCATGCCAAACCTGTAACTTTATTTCTTCTACAGAACACAAAAGAATACATTTTGAAGAATGTTTTTGTTCATAAGTCAATGGGGTCCAAAATCATTTCTGTAATTTTTGAGTGAACAACCTTTTTAAGAAAAGGTTCCAGACACAATCTGCAACCATTTTCATATTTTTAGGGAAGAATCTGGGTTAAATGGAGCTAATGTGTAATGTGTGATGGCAGAAAGTATAATTAAATTAGCTAAAACACTGAACATACAAAGGAAATCTGCTGAAGTTTCTGCCAAGTTCTGCTCTCACCAAGTCTGCTGGAAACCAAAATAAACACAATTACTCAGCCACACTTTTATAAGCACTATTGCACCCTAAGATGTTAAATATGAAGTGAACATGAGATGTCTTCATATCTGTTCATCATAAAGAATACATGCACTTATTTCCCTACAGATGTTTATATAAGGCTGGGCTCTTGCATGAATTTCTCTGTAGGCAAGCAAATATATTTTTCATAAGGAAGCATCATCTCTGTCTTCATCCCTTCTTCCGTTTGTCTTTTTCCCTCTCACTCTTACTTCTTACTTTCAACATACATGCAGAGACACTGACATCTTCTAGCGTCCACATACACGTTGCATGCAGCTAAATTCTATTATTTATCTTTCATGCCTTGTGCAATTCTTCCACACGGTTCCTCTGACAGGCACTTGAGAATTCAGAGTCTTGTGTTTTGAGGAAACTTCCCATGCTCAAATTTGTCCGATCAGCAAACAATGAATGTGGGAAAATGCTTCTTAGCTCACTTAGCAATTCTCGACAGAGAAACTCACAATCTCACAGAAACACTCGAGGCACTGTGTGAGTGTCATTAAGCTGAGGGACACACTCTCAGGTCACCTCTCTAACACACTACAACACACGGCAGAAACCAGGACATCCTATCCCTCTATCCACATGCACCTCCACTCAACATATCACACAATTACACAGCCATAATTAGAGTGCAAAAGAGACCTCATATTACTTAAAAGGTAATTTTCCCTTACCTTATTTTTGTGGTCTCACTTGGCCTCCATAATAAACGCGCATTAACTGTTCTAATTTACCACTAAATTAACAAGACTGACCTCAATTAGGACACTAATTGTAAGCTGAGACTATCCTGGACGCCATTTGTAATTGGTTTACAAAGCCTGCTGTAAAGAAAAAAAAACCCTTCTCATCCTCTTTCCACATCTCATCCGAAACAGTAACACATTAGCTTAGCATCCCCACTGACTCTTAAGGCCTCAAAGAAGTTCGAAATACCTTTGCAGTGGTATAATGTTAGTGAACAGACTGTTTTTGCTACTGTACCTTAATAAGGAATGAATAGGTGCTGATACATAAACATGCACAGGCATATGCTAATTAACCTACTCAAATGAGGTTGATACCAACAACCTCATCCTTAAAAAAATGAACAAAACTACATTTTGTTTAAAGAAAAAATGACCCAAGCTTAGTGCTGGGCGGTATGACCGAAAATGTATATCACGGTATTTTCCAAAATTATACCGGTTTCACGGTACATGGCGGTATTTTTTTTTTCATGCATGACCAGGTGTTAACCATATTTTTTACTGATTGAGAGAGGAAATACTGCAGTATATTGACTTAAAATTCCCTATTTTACTGTCATGATGAGTGAATATTGTCAAAAAATACCACACTAAATAGTGACTAAAACACGAACCCTTTTAATACGTTAACCAGGAGTCACTCTCATTTATAATCGCGGCATCGTCTGATAAAATCTACACTAAAGAGCGGCTATGCGGTTGTTTTGGCTATATTACTTTTTTGTCTCATTCAGCGCACTGCCTGCGTCTTGAGTAACAAAAAAAAAAAACACAACAAAAAAGGTGCTTTTATATTAACAGACGCACTATGCTCCTATTTATAATTCCAAACAATCCATAGGGACGGGTGCTAGAAACCTGTTTTTGTCCTCCCATTATTTGACTATCCGCTCTCTGCCGACTTAAACTGCACAGAACAGACGTCGAGAGAGGTGACACTTCTCCGGGAAAGTCAACCTCGCGTTCGCGGGGTCAGCACTGTCAAATCTTCAAACCTGAACCTAGCCTAAGATTTTTCCAAAAAGTTCGCTAGTTTGTAGTAGGGATATTCTATAGAAAAAAGCGGCTAAAAGGTCTGAAGTTGCTAAAATCTAGTGCTAAAGTCGCGCTTCGTGTTGTGATAACACGGGAGCTGATGGCAGGGGGCGGTGGATATTGTGGATGAGATCTTCTGTGTCATTATGTTCTATTAGTTCTACAGCTTCAGTTTCGAAACTGTCACGCTTAGTAACACATACAGCGATATTCCCTCACCACAGTGCAACAGTGAAAAGGGACCCCTTTCAAACAGTGTCGCGTTCCCAACGTTGTTTAAGTGACAATGTATTGCGGTATTTTAAAAATTCATATTGTAAGAAAAATAAACATGGTATTTTTTATGAACCGGTATACCGCCCAGCACTATCCAAGCTGTTTCCAAAATCGCATACTGAGTAGGTACACCTTGTTGCCATTGTCATGTGTCCTACAGAGTCAGTTGCATCACTGCAGTGCCATTGCACACATGCTGTCCCGTTGCCTCATGGGAGAGTAAAGTGTACATTAGGTGCACACTTCAGATTCTCGTGGAACTATTTGGTCATCTGAGTACTTTTTGACTGTTGTTTTATGAATATTGCGAATTTAGACATAATACTCATTTCACATTTGCCTACTATATAGTATATAATATAGTAGACATATATAGTTAGGTAATGGATTTATGTGTTTGTTTTATCACTCGATGAACAGTGGTCTTAAACAAATTCTGGTCATAAAGCAAAACCTGTTGAGAATAACGTTTGCCATTTCATGTTGAAGGCTGAAAGTTGTGACATGTGGCCAAGTATGGTGACCCGTATTTGGAATTAGTGCTCTGCATTTACCCATACAAAGTGCACACACACAGCAGTGAACACACACAACCGTGAACACACACCCGGAGCAGTGGGCAGCCATTTATGCTGCGGCGCCCGGGTAGCAGTTGGGGGTTCGGTGCCTTGCTCAATGGCACCTCAGTCGTGGTATTGAAGGTGGAGAGAGCGCTGTACATTCACTCCCCCCACCTACAATCCCTGCCGGTACGAGACTCGAACCCACAACCTTTGGGTTATGAGTCCGACTCTCTAACCATCTCTAACCACAGCTTCCCCCAGGTTGAAGGTAAGAAAATAACTTAAAGAGATAGTTGACCCCAAAATGAACATTTTCAGTTCCCTTTGACTTCCATTGTATGTGCAAAAAAGTCAAAATTTGGTTACCAATATTCTTCAAAATATGTTCTATTGTGTTTCGCAGAAGAAAGTAATCCATACATGTTTGAAACAACATGAGGATGAGTAAATTATGCCTAAATTTAGATTTTTGGATGGACTATCCCTTTAATACATTACTTCCATAATGAGCAAATATGTATTGCAATGAAACAAATTTTTGAGTAACATGTTATTGATAAACCAACACTGATTATAACTTGCCAACTGACATTAGTCATAGATGGACATAGATGACAAATATATATATACAGTATATATTCCCCCAGTAAGAGCTCAGTTTGCTTTATCAAGAAGGTGTTTAAAACTGTGTGTGTGTGTGTGTGTGTTTACGTGAAATGGCATGTTATGTAGTGGGACATGGAAAGGGTAGTGCTGCAGGGTACATACACCGCAAATAAAGCCTGGTCAAAGGGCTTTGAAGTTGAACTACAAAGCACCAGGGGATTCCCATGGGCTCTGCGTATATGTATGTGTGTTTCATTAGAGTCTTGGCGTCTGTCTCTTGGGGGAGGGGCAAGTTCAAATACAGAGTTAATGAGTGAAGCAGCCATCAGTAGCAACCTAATCCATCAGAGAAGCACTATACTCACACAAACACACAAATACACACACCAGGGGCCAAACCCAACAAAATGATGCAACTGAAAGCTCATTGCCTGCACTCCAAAGGTTGTTCATCACTCACCCCCTTTGTTCAGAACACAAACATGCATCAAATCTATCATTCATACGCACAGTAAAATACACTGGGTGAAAATGTGTTGGGTAACTCTCACAAAAGACTTTCACCCCAAAATCAAAGAAAATAAAAGATATAAAAATATAGTATTAGTATAAAGTAAAGTATAATGTAAAATAAACTATTTTCAGGTCCATTAATATTTGTTTTGCATTGTGATATTATTTTCATGATAATTAAGCACATTTCCCCCCAAGCTTCTCATTACCTTAATGTGTCCAGATTTGTAACTTTTCAGTTTTTTTTTTGTAATTCCCACTATTTCCATAATATTCAATTATTCTGATTGCATATGTCTGTTAGATTACGTAACGTGCTTTTTGGGGCACGATACAGTAATAAAAGTACAGTAAGCAATATTAAAGTCAGGCGGCGTCTAACAAGAATAATACTAATAGTATTTTAATTACAATGAATTAGAATTGAGAATATGGGTGCATTTTATAATACTAATAATCATATTATTAATTGTTGTTGTATTATCTAGTACCTGTAACAGCACTTTTACTCTGTATTAAATTATTCTTTAACCTACTTAAAGTTGCATTTAGCATAAAGTTAGAAAACAGTAGTAAATTGATATAATAATAATACTGGAGGGGAATGTGTTAATTTTGCTGAAAACATGCCACAATGACACAAACTTAAAAACAAATACAAATATAATTCCAAAAAAAAGGAAACTGAACATTCTTGACCGTTTTCATGAGAATTACCCATTTCCTTAGCATTAATGAACAATATAGAGTACAGATATAGAGATAAAGGTATACAGAAAGTATGTAGAGTGTATATGAGAAAAAGAGCAACAAACACATCTGACAAGTCTGTCACTGCAGAGCTGAATACAGTGCAGGAATGGCAGGTCCTCTGCAAACCCCCTTATCAAGACACAAAGAGATGAGTCTGTGGTATGCAGTTTCTGTATGCAGTGTGTGCATGTGTGTGTTGTGCCTAGAGGCTCATCCATTCACATTAGCGACAGGAAATGAGAGGCAGCTGAAATCACGAGCTAGATCAATGGCACACAGAGATCGACACACTCGCCCCTATCTCTCTGTCTTCATTATGGCCGCCTCCCTCCATCTCTGTCTCTCTCTCTGCTGTCAATATGAGACATTCTGACGTATCTCAAGTCTGTCTCCAGCACTCAGGGATCCAACCCTCTCGCACGTCCCAGATGAGATTATATCAGCACTTTTTCTTGATATATTTTCATACTGTTTATATTTTATATCTTCCTTTTCCCACATTTCCCTTTCTTTTCCTGTGAGATCAGCAAATTCTTGATGTCTGTGATTGCGATTGTTTATTTGTATGCTAGTACTGCATCATTGTCTTCGAAGTTATGAAATATTTAGCCTTGTTTTCCATATGCGAGCTTGTCTGACACATTCGTTCCAGTTTAAAGCGGCACACATCCTCATGTCCGACTCGCCATGTGGCGTCATTGATTACAGATATCAGTGAAAGCGACCGCCTCAAATCTCATGGGTGATTATAAACAGTCTGTGAGCTGAAATCAATCTAATACCTTCAAGAGCCTCATTCATTGTGGGGTCAACACTGACGACTGTACGGTTTGTCTTTATAGTGACAGCCCTTGATCTGTTGGATGCCACCAAACAGTCAATGACAGAGGTTAGTGAAAGTTTTACTTCAGAGAAGGACCTTTGTTTGACAGGGAGGGACAGACATGAAAAGAGGGGAAGGCCAGTTGCAGACGGACAGTACGGGTCAGCCAGAGCAGCGGTGGACGTCTGCTGTCAGACCAAAGACCGCTGCTAAGATTAGCACTGGAGTGGGAGCTCGTGTGCATGCAATCGGCTGACCACCGTGCCAGAAATGAAACACATCAATCAAAACCGACAAGGACAAAGATTAACGGAGGAGAAGATAGCAGTCGAAAGCCGCCCTTCACACGCACTCTCTCCTCGTCTTTAGAGAGATTCTGCTCTAATGGGTGCCAACACAAGCTCTCTACTCTCTCTCTCTATCTCTCTCCCGCCCACCCGGCCGTACTGAAACGAACTTGTGTCCCTTTGCCCTTGATGTGACTTCTCTTGACCTACAACAGTCTGTTGAGAGTCACCAGCTTCCAGTCTACATCTCCTGCTGCTCCCGAACCAGGAAAACACTATACACGCCATATGCTTCACGTTCCCCATGTACCATATGTTGGTACAGTATCAAAGTCCAGTATCCTCTTTCGCTCACTGTCTCTGTGTCCCTCATGACTGCCGTGAGATGACATGCCGAGGTCACCTCGGAGCCACAGTGACAATGTGGAATAAAGCTGCTCGTCTAACACACTCCTGTTCACTCACACAGCGGGTCTCTTCATCTTGTTTGCAACTTAGATGAAAATCTGCCATCATTTGTTCACCCTCATGTCATTCCAAACCTGTATGACTTTGCTTCTTCAGTATTATCATAAATGTGCTTCTTATGAAAGTGAAAAACGACTTTCTCTTACACTACAATTCAAAAGTTTGGGGTCGGTAGATTTTTTTATATAATAAACTGTAGTATTACTTAATATATTAATATTATTTCATTTTATTCAGCAAAGAGGCATTATATTTCTCAAATGACAGTAAAGAAATAAGCGTCAAATAACTGAATGTTTTTTTTTTTCTGTTCCCCAAGACACATATGATCCATGTGACACTGAAGATGGCGTGTTGACCATCACAAGGATTAATTCATTTAAAAAACACATATAAAAAAAAACCATTTTAAAAATTATATAATAATATTTCACAATATTACTATTTTAACTGCATATTTGATCAAATAAATGCAGCCTTGGTGAGTATAAGAAACTCCTTTTAAAAAAAAAGGCAGACTATATAGTGTATCACTTTTCTGATGGTTTTCTGATGCTTTCACATACTTTTTTTGAAGCTTGAAATATTCAGCCCATTCGCTGTAAATGATGAAAACGTCCACCTGCACATGCCTTGCAAAATGTCTCATTTTTTGTTTTACTGAAGAAAAATAGTCTTTTTGAAGTGACATGAGGGTGAGTAAATGATGGCTGAATTTTCATTTTTGGGTGAACTATTGCTTTATAAACAGCTTGAAATAAAAAATTGGTCATATTTACTAAAAAAAAAAAAAGATGTTATTGTGCATTATACATGAGTTCACATTATTCGATAAAATACTGCATCAAAATGTAATATCCTTGCCTCTGAAATGACTTTTTGTTTCTGCTGATAAAAAGTGGCTAGAGCAAATAATATAAACAATAATATAATAGCTAAACGATCACAATCCAATAAAAAATCTTGATGTATACAACAAAGACCTGCCCAACATCATGCCCTATTGAACATTCTGTTTCACTACAAAACGCATCACATTATGGAAATGAACGCTGTTTTATGTTTTCTTTAAGACCCTGAAGCTACATCAGGAAGAATAAAGTTAAAACTGCAATCAATGTCTTTTCAGTGGTAGTGGAGTGATGTTTATGGACGCTGCCTGACTCCACAGACCGCCCCAACACTGCAGCATGCGGTTAGAGTAAGCGGCTGTGATTACTCAATAACGCTCCAGACAGTGCTGCTTTATGGATGGAGGTGCACGCATCGGCTGGCGTGAAGGTCAGTGGCCCAGAGTGGCGATGAGCATTTGAGTCATTGGTGGGCAATGAAGGGAAGTGATGATGCTGCTAAAAATACAGAGCGGGGGGTACAGAGAGAGCGAGAGAGAGCGCAAATTTGTCTTCTGTCTAATTCCATGACACTCACCACACGGCCTGTCTTCACTGATGTATGAGTCGCCTCTGTATCCGCACAACACAGAGGTGACACAAAACTCACATACACCCCACACTATCCACATACCCACGCACAAATTTCCCAGCTCAAGGACACTGATGTGCTCTGAAAATGCACAATGATCTAGCAGTATGTAGCCCTCTGCATGCTATTTTTTAAAATAGGACATTTTACTAGAGCTACATATTCAACAACAACAACAAAAACCTACTTAGTAATAATGTATGATATATTTTGCAATAGATTCAATTTGTAATTTCAATAATTTAATAATAAATTTAATTTTATATTGAAATGTATGATAATTTAATAACTACATTTACATTTAATGATGTTAAATCTCAAAAAATATATAAATATATGAAGAGCTCATTTGCAAAAACCGATAATTCCCTTTTTTTTTCAGAAAAAACGTTTTTTTTATTGTGCATTCCAAGGACTTCAACAAACTGCAGTTGGTTGGTTTTGATTAAGTATAATAACTTAAATAAATATCAGGTAATTTACTAATTAAGTTAGTAAAGTAATGTTGTTTTTACTATTAAAATAGTTTTTTAGCAAAAGCAGATAACCCACATTCATGTTTAGGAGTTTAAAAACACTCGTTTATCTTTGTAATCTCTCAGATGACCAATGTATGACCTGCTGACAACGTTGTTGTTGTTTGTGATCATAAACTGTATGTATGGATTATACCAATACAACGAGCCTTTTCCCTCACCATTGGTAACGCTCTGCTTCTGCAAGGTTCGTGAAACGTTTCCGGCTTTTATTTTCCTGTTCCCCCTGAAGCAGATATCACAGTTCATTAAGTTTCGTTGAATTCCCCCCCTCGATCACTTTAGTCGCTTTGACCGAAACTCCTCTCACTAGCACGTTCTTTTCAAAGTGAAAGTAGCCTTGTCACTTGACCTGAATACAGAGCGCTGAAACGGACTTATCAGCTTCTTTTCAAAAAACAACAAGGGCGCTTGTCGGCTTCCGCAGTAAAACGTGAACTTGCGATGCCTTGAAAGTGGACAAAACCGTTTTTTTTTTACAAAACGTGTTTAGGGTTCAGATAGCGCTATATGTGGAGAATAATGCACGGCATCACTCTTTTTGTGCAGTTGCGTTTAAAATTCGTTTTGCCAATGGACTCTTTATACAGTGGGTATGGAAAGTATTCAGCCCCCCTTAAATTTTTCACTCTTTGTTTATTGCAGCCCTTTGCCAAAATCATTTAAGTTAATTTTTTTTCCTCATTTATGTACACACAGCCCCCCATATTGACAGAAAAACACAGAAATGTTTACATTTTTGCAGATTTATTAACAAAGAAAAACTGAAATATCACAGGGTCCTAAGTATTCAGACCCTTTGATCAGTATTTAGTAGAAGAACCCTTTTGATCTAATACAGCCATGAGTCTTTTTGGGAAGATGCAACAAGTTTTTCACACCTGGATTTGTGGATCCTCTTCCATTCCTCCTTGCAGATCTTCTCCAGTTCTGTCAGGTTGAATGGTAAACATTGGTGGACAGCCATTATTAGGTCTCTCAAGAGATGCTCAATTGGGTTCAAGTCAGGACTCTGGCTGGGCCATTCAAGAACAGTCACAAAGTTTTTGTGAAGCCACTCCTGTCGTATTTTAGTTGTGTGCTTTGGGTCATTGTCTTGTTGGAAGGTGAACCTTTGGCCTAGTCTGAGGTCCTGAGCACTCTGGAGGTGGTTTTCGTCCAGGATATCCCTGTACCTGGCCGCATTCATCTTTCCCTCGATTGCAACCAGTCGTCCTTTCCCTGCAGCTGAAAAACACCCCCACATCATGATGCTGCCACCACCATGTTTCACTGTTGGGACTGTATTGGACAGGTAATGAGTGCCTGGTTTTCTCCATACATACCGTTTAGAATTAAGGCCAAAATGTTCTATATTGGTCTCATCAGACCAGTGAATCTTATCTCTCACCATCTTGGAGTCCTTCAGGTGTTTTTTTAGCAAACTCAATGCTGGCTTTCATGTGTCTTGCACTGAGGAGAGGCTTCCGTACTCTGCCATAAAGCCCCGACTGGTGTAGGGCTGCAGTGATGGTTGACTTTCTTCAACTTTCTCCCATCTCCCGACTGCAGCTCTGGAGCTCAGCCACAGTGATCTTTGGGTTCTTCTTCACCTCTCTCACCAAGGCTCTTCTCCCCGATAGCTCACTTTGGCCGGACGACCAGCTCTAGGAAGGATTCTGGTTGTCCCAAACGTCTTCCATTTAAAGATTACGAAGGCCACTGTGCTCTTAGGAACCTTACGTGCAGCAGAATTTTTTTTGTAACCTTGGCTATATCTGTGCCTTGCCACAATTCTGTCTGAGCTTTTCAGGCAGTTCCTTTGACCTCATGATCTCATTTGCTCTGACATGCACTGTGAGCTGTAATGTCTTATATAGACAGGTGTGTTGCTTTCCTAATCAATTCCAATCAGTATAATCAAACACAGCTGTACTCAAATGAAGGTGTAGAACCATCTAAAAGATGATCAGAAAAAATGGACAGCACCTGAGTTAAATATATGAGTGTCACACAGCAAAGGGTCTGAATACTTAGGACCCTGTGATATTTCAGTTTTTTTTTTTTAATAAATCGGCAAAAATGTCAACAATTCTGTGTTTTCTGTCAATATGGGTTGCTGTGTGTACATTGAGGAAAAAAAATTTAGTTAAATGATTTTAGCAAATGGCTGCAATATACCAAAGAGTGAAAAATTTAAGGGTCTGAATACTTTCCGTACCCCGCGTAATATTTTACATAAAATAAATAAACTTAAAATACTAAAAGATGTTGAATACCTTTTGCACTAAATAAATGTTTGATTTGAATACATTTATAATAATTGAAACACTTTTATATTCTAGTATAATAATCCAATACATTTATTTACGAAGAATGTAAATTACAGATTTCTAATGCATTACTGAATCCTAATAACACTGTGATAAATTTGATATATTTTGGGGAAGACATTGGGATGATGTATCATTGCTATATAATACATGTACTCATTTATTACTTTTATTTAATAATTAATTGAACTCCAAATCCAAAAATATACTACTAAAAATAATAACTTAACTTACTAAATGTTAAATAATATACAAAGGATACTTTGTTCAGTAAATATGTTGATGCATTTGCATTAAATACTTTTCTAATTTTTTATAATTACCAATTCATAATACATTTTACTAATTTTATCTTAATGGCTATGTTATTGGTTTATTATTATATAAAATATAATATAATAAACATCAATAAATATTTTGTATTTTTAGAAATTTAATATGAACAATTACGTAAATACAAACATCTACGCAATACAGAAAGGAAGAAAGAAAGAAAGAAAGAAATTAAGTTGTGCATTATCCAGATATCCAACAATCAGCAGGCAATGTTAAAATGTTGCTCAAGGTTCCTAACCCTTGACCCTCACTCTAAAATCTGATTGTAGATGGATGTTGTTCCAGGACCAAGAATCCAAGAAATTGGTATATCACATGCTTCTCAGCAAGTATGTATAACTTGTCTATGGTGTGTATTTAGTGTGTTAGTGTATATAGCTCTTTTAGCTATGTCAGTGTGCCATATAAGTGAGTCGTCGTCTTCCTGTTGCTGATCTGATGCTGTGTTGTCCCTCGCTGGGCTCTGAGCCATCCAGACTGCAGCCTGTGGAATCAGCATGTAGCCTGATGGAGTCTAAACCTTGTTATCTCTCTTACACATTCCATCTGCCCCTGTCCACTCTGCCTCTTCCTATCTTTGATCACTCTGGGTCAATGAATCAAGCAGACCACGAGGGAGCTGCTGAGTGTTTGTCTTCTCCACAACATATGATGACAGACCTGTTTCTCTTTTGCATCAGGACCGCTCACCTGTATCCTAGCAACCCCATCCCAGCTGTAGCAGCCTCACAACACAGTGACGAGAGTGATGTCATGAATGCATGCAAAGTCTCTTCTCGATGTACTCTTGTTTCAACACTTTTTTTCTCCTCTCATCCTGTTTTTTTTTTCTGTCACTTTGATGCATCTCTTCTCATTTTGGGCTCACTTTCTTTCTCATTTTAATGCTTATTAATCATTAATCTTGATGCTTCACTTCTCATTTGGTCCCATCTGGTCTCATCCCTTATTGCTTCTCTTCTGTAATCATTATTTCGTCTCATCTTTTTCTTTTGACCCATCTCTTCTCTTCTCTTCTCTTCTCTTCTCTTCTCTTCTCTTCTCTTCTCTTCGTTCGTCTCATCTTGATGTTTCCCTCTCAATTGGCCTCATCTTGAGCTACTTTGTACAAATTTTGTGTTATGTCTTTCCCTGGTCTTGACTCATCATATCTATTGTCATCTCATCAGGTCTCATTTCTACTCAATGCTCTTTTCTTGTTTTGACACTTTTCTTCTTTCATCATCCTTCTTTTTTTGTCGCACTTTGACACATTCTCATTTTGTTCTAACCTTAAAGCTTCTCTTCTGTTCTCATTGTGTATTATTTTGTCTGTTCTTTTACTATTGACTCATTATCTGGTGTTAATGCTTCTCATCTCATCTCATCTCTGTTTTCTGGTCCATCTTGACGTTTCCCGCTTGTTTGGCCTCATCTTGTGTTTTTTCCCTGGTCTCATCTTTTCTCATTTTATCTCACTTTAATGCTTGTCTTCTTTTCTCATTTAGTCTTTGTCTCATCTTTTTCTATTGACTCATAGCATCTCTCAATGCTTATCTGCTCATCTCATCTGTGTTTCGCTTGTCTCATCTTGACGTTTCCATTCTCGTTTGACCTCATCTCGTTATTTTGTCTAATCACTTTCCCTGGTCTTGTCTCATCATGTGTGTTCTTATCTCGTCTCATCAGGTCTCATCTCTACTCTTATCTCGTTTTGACACTTCTCTTCTCATTTTTGTGTTATTTTGTCTCAATCAGTCTTATTTTGTCTCAACACTTCTATTAACACTTCATCTCATCTCTGTCTCTCTTCTCATTTGGTCTTATCTTTTGTCTTGTCTCATATTGATGTTTCTCTTCTCATTTGGTCTCATCTTGTTGCGTCCTTTTTCTCTTATTGTTGACTTTAGTCTCACTTTAATTCTTTTCTTCTATTCTCATCTTGTGTTAATGCTTCTCTTCTCATCTCTATTTCTTCTGTTCTATTCTTGCTTGTCTCATTTTGTGTTATTTTGCCTAATCCCTTTCTTTAGTCTTACCGTATCTCATCTTGGCTATTCTTGTCTTGTCTCACCTCATATCATCAGGTCTCATTTATCAAGTTATTTTGTGTATTTTTCTTTTGTCTCATCTCGACACTGCTCTTTGCATCTCTTCCTCTTGTCTCTTCTTTTGTCCTTTCTTTTCCTCTCCTAGAGAACCTCTCCTAAAACTAGAGAAATGTTCTGCACACCTGTGTTTGTATGTACAGTGGGTACGGAAAGTATTCAGACCCCCTTAAATTTTTCACTCTTGTTATATTGCAGCCATTTGCTAAAAAAAGTTCATTTAAGTTTAGTTTTTTATTTCCTCTTTAATGTACACACCGCACCCCATATTGACAGAAAAACACAGATTTTTTGACATTTTTGCAGATTTATTAAAAGAAAAACTGAAATATCACATGTCCTAAGTATTCAGACCCTTTGCTGTGACCTGAGTTATATATTTAACTCAGGTGCTGTCCATTTCTTCTGATCATCCTTGAGAAGGTTCTACACCTTCATTTGAGTCGCTGTGGTGATTATACTGATTGGACTTGATTTAGGAAAGCCACACACCTGTCTATATAAGACCTTACAGCTCACAGTGCATGTCAGAGCAAATGAGAATCATGAGGTCAAAGGAACTGCCTGACGAGCTCAGAGACAGAATTGTGGCAAGGCATAGATCTGGCCAAGGTTACAAAAATATTTCTGCTGCACTTTAGGTTCCTAAGAGCACAGTGGCCTCTATAATCCTTAAATGGAAGACTTTGGGACGACCAGAACCCTTCCTAAGCTGGCCGTCCTCAACTGACTATCGGGGGAGAAGATCCTTGGTGAGAGAGGTAAAGAAGAATCCAAAGATCACTGTGGCTGAGCTCCATAGATGCAGTTGGGAGATGGGAGAAAGTTGTAGAAAGTTAACCATCACTGCAGCCCTTCACCAGTCTGGGTTTTATGGCAGAGTGGCCCGACGGAAAGCCTCTCCTCAGTGCAAGACACATGACAGCCCGCATGGAGTTTGCTAAAAAAAAAAACACCTGAAGGACTCCAAGAAATAAGATTCTCTGGTCTGATGAAACCAAGACAGAACTTTTTGGCCTTAACTCTAAGCAGTATGTGTGGAGAAAACCAAGCACTGCTATTCACCTGTCCAATACAGTCCCAACAGTGAAAGCATGGTGGTGGCAGCTCATGCTGTTGGGTTTTCAAACTGCGGGACGGACCGGTGCAATCGAGGGAAGATAAATGCGCCAAGTACCGGATATCCTGGTGAAAACCTTCTGCCATAGTGCCAGTATCTCCGACTGGCCGAAGGTTTACCCCTTCCAACACGACCATGACCCCTAGCACCACTAAAAAAATAACGAAGGAGTGGCTTGACAACAACTCTGTGTCTGTTCTTGAATGGTCCAGCCAGAGCCCTGACTTAAACCCATTGAGCATCTCTGGAGAGACCTAAAAATGGCTGTCCACCCACGTTTACCATCCAACCTGACAGAACTGGAGAGGATCTGCAAGGAGGAATGGCAGAGGATCCCCAAATCCAGGTGTGAAAAACTTGTTGCATCTTTCCCAAAAAGGCTCATGGCTGTATTAGATCAAAAGTGTGCTTCTACTAAATACTGAGCAATGTGTATACTTATGACCATGTGATATTTCAGTTTTACTTTTTTTTCTGCAAAAATGTCAACAATTCTGTGTTGTTCTGTCAATATGGGGTGCTGTGTGTACATTACTGCGGGCAAAAAAATTACATTAATGATTGTATCAAATGGCTGCAATATAACAAAGAGTGAAAAATTTAAGGAGGTCTGAATACTTTCCGTACCCACTGTAAGTATGTGTGTGTGTGTGTGTGAATGTAACCCACAGGGAGCTGAAATGTGTTAGTACAAGCATCTGTGAGTCCTCCTCTCCTGGTGCTGAATTCGGGCTTTCAGGGGCTATGATGCCATTCTGGGACCGTTATCCATCCCCAAAGAGAATGAAGCAAAAAGGAATCTTTCAGGCCTCCAGTAAAAGATGAGGAAATAAAAATAAAAATTTCTTTCTCTCCCCTGTGCATTCTCTCCATTCCCAAGGAGATTGGGCAGCTCTCAGCAGACTAGCAGCCACGTCTGTGTTGGGGAAAATGCTGCAGTGGCACATTTATCTATTTGTGGGGACACACTAATATACGAACACGCACACAAATGTGAACACGTCCATAAACACACTGTCAGAGAGCTTAAGCAGGGTCAGTTTCCGGCAGTTAAGACCTCCATCCACTGAATACTGCTGACAGTACAGCTAGAATTACCTTTAGAAAAGTAAATACACATTTACTGAATGAATCCTCCCCCTGGAATGAATCCTGTTCAGACCAAAATAAAAGTTCAACCTCAAACAATATACAGCTGTTGTATGACTCACTACTATTTGATAAGTGTTTGGACACTAAGTACTAATTAAAAATACATACATTTCATTGCATTACATAACAAAACAAAACATCAGTGGCATATGCAAACAAATGATGCTAGAGCTTTTGCCAGTACTAGCTCCACTTTCACTTTCTGGGCCATTTTTGAAATGACTTTCAATTTAATTCATCCACAGATGCAGTTCATCACATTAATGTTTGTTTGTTTATTTATTTATATATTTATTTTAATAAATGCACTTAAATTGGATTCTTTATCATAGAAATAAAGACTACCATCCAAAATTTTGGGGCCAGGAAGGTTTTTTGTATTTTAGCAAGAATACATTAAATTGATCAAAAGCGACAGCAAATATGTTTATAATGTCACACAAGATTTTAATTTTAAAAAATGCTGTTCTTTTGAAGTTCTTATTCACCAAAAAATCCTGTAAATTTATCAAAAATATGAATCATGATTTTCACAAAAAATTTTAGGCAGCACAACAAGATTTTCAAGATTGATAATAAGAAGAAATGCTTCCTGGGCAGCAAATTAGCATATTAAAATGATCACATTTCAGAAATATCACGTGACACTGAAGACTGGAGTAATGACTGCTTAAAAAAAAATCACGTCGTCATCAATGTACTAAATTACATTTTTAAATATACTACAATATAGTTTCAAATAATAATAATAATACACAATATAATTGTCTTTCTGTATTTTTGTAAATCAATTAAATGCAGTCTCGGTGAGCATAAGAGACTTCTTTCAAAAAACAAAAACGTACAGACCCCAAACTTTTAAATGGCACTTTCAATGATCACTTCAGTGTCCACACACTGTGGATATCTGTGTGGTTTTATCTGTGAGCTGGGTTTCAGACTGCATAAAAGAGCGTGGAGCACTGAAGGACATGGGAAAGGGTAGTTGAATACATGTACAGCGGCACAGGCAGGAAGAACAAGGGCGCTTGTGCTGACTCCTGCACTTGCTGACTGCCCCATCTGTTGAGCGGGGTCCCCAGAGAGAAGAGGGGCAGCGAGGGTCCATGTGACACATCTGCCCCTTGCTTAGGGCTTTTAAATAAAGACACAGAGGGGACTGAGGCATCCTGCCAGAGCAAAACTCCCCAGCCCAGGTGTGCTTCTAATAGAGGCCACAGAAAGACAACCTCTACCTCTGTGTCCGCTTTTGTTTGTCTATGTGGCTTTGTGGCTCTATCCTTGTCGCACTTTCTCTCTGATGTTCATTGAGAGTGTACCTTTTTCTCATTTTCTCTTGCGTTCCCATGCTGTTCACACCCTCAGTATTAAACTCATCCAGTGTGAAGAGCGAGGACTCATTTCTGTTCTCCACTGGGGGTCCTTACGATGCTCCGTGAGGTGTGAGGGGAAGGCCACCGCTTCTCCATTACCCAATAACTGACGTTCGCATACACTCACAAAACACGTAACCAGAGAGGTCTTATTGAAAATAATAACACCCTCGAGCGTGTCCTTCACGGACGCAGTGTGGGGTTAAAGACTCACGGCAGTGCTTTGCATTTAAAGTGTCCTCCACAATCAGAGGCCGACATTGACTTTAGGTTGACATGGATATTCAGAGAGTAAACAAGCATGTTGTAAATAGACTGAAATAATTATTCATGAGTATATGTAGTTTACATGACTAGTAAATTCAAATTTTAAATTGGACCAGTAACACAAAATAATATGAAATCCTCTGATTAAAATTAGTACCATCAATGGTGAGATTCACTCATTCCACCTTTACTCAATTCATTCTCAAATAAACTAGCTGTTAAGAGGGTCTTACTCAATATTTGATTAATAAGCGAAAACCCAGCTGTAATACAATGACAATTTTTTTTTTTGAATTTCCTTTGATCACTCAAGCATTCATACATATCTGTAATTAAATAAATAAACGTCCTTTACAAAAGAACTCTGGGAAATCTAAGAAACATCTAAGCCTGTTTCTACCTAGTAAAAAATTAATTAAAATCTAACTGTCGCTATTTTTTCATGGTAACGTTTCAAAATTGTATCATAATGTCACTTTGGTAACACTTTGAAGCCTTTATGCATAATGCATTATAAAGGTATTCATAATGTACACTATAATGCATCGCATCTTCAAAATGCATTATGAAATTTGCATATTGCTGGTTGTTTCTAATGTGGTTTAATGCATTGCACTTTTTTTTTTTTTTTTTTTAACTCTGTTTGCAGAATGTGATTGTATCAAAATCAGCAGCTCATTTTAGATCAGCTGGTTAAAGCCAGCTGGGCAGCTTAGATGCAAAAAGCACAAGCTGAAACGTTGCTTTTAATAATTCAGATCTTAACAATGTAACTGGTGAGTTCTAGTCACAGATCACCCAGTATGATTTAGGTAACATTTTTACATTTCTCCTCAGGCGCATTCAATAATGAGAAGCATCTGGACAAAATATGCACACACATACAGTACACAGACACAATCTAATGATGAATAGCCTACTTAATCTCTATGTGGAATTGAATGATCTGCTTATTGCTATCACCGAATCAGTGTTTGTACAGATATAAGTGCTCATTATAATGCCTAAATGAGTCTCTCAATCGATTATAAAAGTACATTACAGTCAATAAAAAGCTAATTGAAAGGCTACAGACAAAAAAAGAGAGAATGAGATATTTTACCAATGAAGTAGGACAGCAGAATGGCCAGCAGGGCGGCGGCAGCGATCGCCGACAGGGCAGCACATTTCCAGCTGCAGTACTTGGACGGCTTTTTCAGTTTGAAGGCGCTTCTGGAGAATGTGTTTCTGGGTAGGAGTCGCGGTGGAGGAGAATATACTGTGCCGGATGTCAAGGGGTAACCTGGTGATGAACTGCTAAAGAGAGGCGTGGTCCCTGAAGAGGTCTTAAACAGGAAATGCCTGCAGAAAAGAGAAAGATAAATAGCGCTTTTAATATTTCAAGCACACATGGAAGGTCACATCCATCCCTGGTATCAAATCTCCTTAGCTGCATCCTCTCTTTCTAAGCTCTAAGGTACATGTGTGTGTATGTGTGTGTGTTGATCACAGAGTGTCGCAGGCGCTTGTTGGGGGTGAAGGACAGTGTATGCAGCGCCTCAGTGTGGAGCAGTGGACATATGGCACACGAACACGCGGCACCGCAGGCCTGTCCCGGCCCTCCGAGGGACACTTACACAACAAAGTCACTCAATAATTCAAAAGCCTCAGCTCCTTTCAGGTACAACAAACACATGCTATACAGAGACACACTTCACTGAGACCGTACATAGCGGTTTGATTTTCTGGTATGGGGGTCATTTCCGTCGAGCTGATGAAAAAAAATATATAGACAGGAGGATATTGCTGTGTACTTCACAGTGAGATTAATCATTACAGCCTCATAAACGGACTCTTGGCGCAGACAAACAGGAGGTGATTTGTTCATATGCAGCCTCAGCACCGAGACTACCGTGAGACAGAACATACTCGCTGATAATCAGCGTTAAGCTTCCAAAAACATCATAAATGCAGTTCATAGACCACAGAGCCATGTAACAACAGTCTGGCAGGATTCCACAGAATGTTTTTCACAATGGTGCGCAATTCTGAAAGATCTAACAAATCACTTTTACCCCTGACTAGCTTTAAAAGTGTCATTTTTGTACTAAACAGAATTGTTCCAAAACACTCCTGCTTCCCTTGCCTCCCATTGTTTGAACAAACAGCTAATCCTAACCTAAAATTGAAGTCTATTGTTGCATGAACTCAACATGAGTTCAAAATAAATAAAAGTATAGGATTTATCTGGTGTCATCATGGTTGCCCAAGGCTGCCACAGATGGGTTGTTGTACTTGCTTGTTGTACTTTCATTCACATGTTGTTCATCTTTGAAAAATGCTACAAGTTTGACACAATTTTCAATAAAAAAAAAAAAAAAAAAAAAAAAAAAAATGCTGAATTGAGAATGAAAGCTGTAGCAGAAGTCAGTTTTCTCTTTGTGGTACACAGTAGGAAGAAAGTAAGTCAGACATGAGGTTGAGTAAATTATGACAGAATTAATATTTATTGATATTTAACACAGGTAAAAAAAATTATAAAAAAAATGACACACTTTACCTTTAAGAAATGACATCACTCAGAAAGTAAGTATCAGAAAGGTCTCTCTGGTGTCACATAGGTATTCTCCAGTCTCTATTCTGAGCTGCTCTCATTAGTGGTGATACTCGCTAACATAGCCTTAATGCTACAATAGATTATTGATGAAACTTGTACAATTTAGCATTGTACTTAAATAATTTAGCAGTTAATTACTGCTCTGAGCCCCATGCTGGTGTTTCCTGCCCTGCAAATGAGGACTTTCGTCTCACATAAAGTGCCAGGAGCACGGATGCAGTTTTAAAAAGAGATGTAGTGTAAAATGGATTAGCTGTGGTCATGTTGCCGTTGTGATTAGCCTGGGGTCCTGGAGTTTGTCGTGTTTTATCAGGTCCGTTCTCTATTAAGACCAAATCAAGAGGCTGAGAGCTTTTCTGCGGTCAGGTATCTGCCTGAGAGGCTTGTCTCTGGATCGGCCCCCACACCCTACCCCCCAGATACATCCGTCTCTCATACCTCTAACCTACGAGGGAAATGGCCACAGGCTGCTCACTCCTGTGATCTTTAATAGCCTCTTTCCACAAGATGCCTTCCAATATCTCTGGACACGTTCCAGCGGCGGATTCCATTTCCAGAGCTGATTTTTGTTCCGTCGTGCTCCAGCCCTTCCATTACCCCCAACTCTTATCGGCCTATCCCCATACATCCCTCTATCATCCCACACACACCCATGGATGGACAGACTGAACCCCCCTGGAATCTGGCCTGATGGGACAACTGGGGTCAGCGCCTAACTAACCCGTCACGATGTACTTTTAAGTTTTAACCTACAGTGCACTCTTACATTCAGTACATATACACAAGAGAACATGACCAGGGATTTGTTATTGACATTGCCATTTGAGATTCAGTATTGACATCTTGTATTATCTGTTTAAAATTTTAAATGTATATTTTAGAGACGATACTACCAGTTTGTTAGTTTATGATTGTGGAGCAAAAACAGACAAATCTGGCAACATTGTGTCTAAAATTTAAGTTCTAAATAAAGAAATAGAAAGAGTTTTATGCTGGTTTGCTTTTCCTAATTCAGTGAGTCACTAGTTTTAATCTTGAATGAACCAATGTTTTAAACAAATACATAGGTCGAATGAATAATTCAGTTACTAACTCATAATTACAGTCAATTTTTGGTTCTTGAATAAGCATTTTTGAATGAATCAGTTAAATAAATGATTCACAGACTACCTCATAATGACAGTCACTTGTTTCATTCCTGAATGAATTTGTGTTTTGAATGAATTATATAAATGAACGATTCAATGACTCACTTATAATGACAGTGGCTGTATTTGGAATAGCATATTAGCAGAATACTATTACTATTGTAGTCATATCCTTAGAAGATAGAAATAGCAAGAGTAATATTATAGTATCATATTCAGAATTGAGTGAGTCATTTGTTTAGATACTATTTGAGTCAATGTTTTAATTTAATTGGTTCAATGAATAATTAAATGAATCACTCATCAAGACAATCACTTCTTTTGATCCTGAATGAATCAACATGCTTGAGTGAATCAGCTGAGTAAATAATTCAAGGACTCATTCAAAGAGAGTCACTTGTTTCCTTCCTAAAGGAATCAGTCTTTTTGACAGAATAATTTGCATATATGGGTCAATAACTTCACTCATAAAGACCACCTACTGGTAAAACGATTAAAATTCCCCAATACTAAATGTCTGAAATACACAAACACTTCTCCATGGCATGACTCCATACCCAACACGTCTGTCTCTGCTCATCTCACCACAAGCCTACAGGGAAAATAAACCTCAGAAGAAATACAAAAGAAAAAGATAGAGGTCTGTCCTTCTCAAAAGCCACTAAGGGAGAGACTGAGAGAGTAAAGGCAGGTTGATAAATGTATGTAATGAATGGTAATAAATGATAATAATGCAGCAGTATAATGAATGGAGGCCACATGGAGGATTCCACACAGTGGCTTTACATAACAAAGCTGTTTTTCTCCAGCTGAGGGTGACATCTACACTGCCTTAGGCCTCACTGACTCGCATGTATTAGTGCACAAACAGTAGTGCACAAACACATGCAGAGCTTGAATAATTGTGTGCATGAACCAGGAAGCGCGGTCAACAGTGGAAAAAAACTGTATTTCTTATTCGCACTCGCTCTTCATAACGCCATTCTCGCTTCTCCAATTGATGGTGTGATGCCACAGGCGGTACCTCCACCACCTGCTTCATGCCTTTATCTGAACCCGCGTCATCTCCCTTTGCGTCTTCCTGTCAGGTGCGACCGTGCACAAACCGTACAGGGAAGCTAGCAGGCTACAGGTAGGCAGTAATCAGGCTGGCAATGAGCAGCAGAGTGACAGGAAGGCAGCCAAAGTGCATGTCTAAAAATACAGCTTCGCTTCCTGTGGCCCGCCTCCGTGTCATTCCGCAACTGTCTGAAGTCGGGCGACTCACCAGGTCAAGTCAGTCACTTAAATGCCAAATCATTTTTACCCACGCAGAAGGTTGCAGCCACTAATTTGCCAGCTGACAGGGGTGACGGAGGGAAATTAATTAAGGTCATTTTGGAAGTGCATGCACTCGAGCTGAAGTGTAACTCATAGCTATTGGCTGAATCTCTATTGAAAGCTCATTTCATCTCGGGATGGTAAGAGGAAGCCGAATGCGGATGGAGTGGCTTAATTGTGAAATGAATTTAAAATGCTTGATTTACACGGCGTGCTTAATTGACAGTGATGTATGTCGAGCATTGTTTGGGAGGGAAGCTGGGGGAAGAGTTGAAGCCAACAGAGATGATGGGAGACATGAGAGAGAGAGAAAGAGAGAGAGAGAGAGATGAGGCCAGACCAGGGGGTGGACAGGAAATAAAGAAAGGCCAGATTGAGCCCAAAAAAGGAATGCTGATAGGGTGGGGTTATGCAGAGGACAGTCTGGATGGAGACAATGGCAATTTTGCACTTTTCAAAGTCCACAGGGACTGAGAAACCAGGGACATAATGATCTGAGGGAGGAACATGACTTATTTACTGGGAGGCGGGAAGTGGACAGAAAGACAGAACAACTAGTGAAGGAGAGGAGACAAGGAGAGGAAAATAACTGAAAGGAGACAAAACAAGATGAAGCCAGATGAAGAGACAAGAAATGAGACAATGAAGGAGAGGAGTCAAGATGAGAAGAGGAGCTGAGATCACGAGAGGAGAAGAGCTGAGAGGAGACAAGAAATGATCGAAAATGATGAAAGAAGACAACTTTGGAGATAACATAAGAGGAAATAAGCCAGGAAATAAGGAAATGGAAGGAGACAAGATGGAGACATTGGAGATATGACAAAAGAAAACAAAGACGAAACAAGGGAACTGGAATAGAGGAGATGAGATGTGGAGAAAAAAGCAAAGGAGAGGAAAGAAGAGGAGAAAAATGAGTTGAGATGAGACAAAGACCAGATGGTATGAGATGAGGAGAGCAGAGGAGAAAAGAGGAGAGGAAATGAAGACAGGAGAGGTGTCAAGATGAGAAGTGAGATGACAAGAGGAAAAGAGCTGAGATGAGATGAAACAAGATGAGACGAGATTATTTGAGGCCAGAAGAGATGAGACAAGAGGAGATAAAATAAAGAAATGAGAGGTAAGGACATAGGAGATGGGACAAGAGAAGAGGAAATGGACTAAAAGAGCTAGAGAATATCAGATGTGAGAAAAGGATATAAAATGAGACACAATGAGATGTATAGAGACAAGGAGACCTAAAGAGACAATAGAGGAGTCGAGACCAGAAGGGTCAGTGAGGAGAGGCAAAGAAATGAGAGGAGAAAAAAGACAAATGATGGAATGAGGTAATATGACAGGAGATGAGACAAGAAGAGATGTACCAAAGTCAAGAAGCTAAATGAGGACACAGGAGAAAGGACACGAGAAGAGAAGACAAAACAAAATAACTACAGAAGATGAGATGAGGCGAGAAAGGAGAGGAGATAAAATGAGACAAAAACAGATGAGGAGAGACGAGGAGACTGGATGAGAGATGAGATGTGGGAAAAACAGCAGAGAGAAGAGGAGATAAAATGAGACAGGATAAGACAAGACGAGGACAGACCAAGACACTTAATGAGATGGGATGAAATGAGACAAAACAAGAAAAAGAGAAAGATGATACAAGCAAGGAGAAGAGAAGAGAAGAGAAGAGAAGAGAAGAGAAGAGAAGAGGAAGAGAAGAAAAGAGAAGAGAAAAAAAAAGAAGAGAAGAGAAGAGAAGAGAAGAGGACAAAATGAGACAAAGAAAGGAGATAAGCTCAGGTACTTTATTTAAGTTCTCTGCAGGCGCTGATGAAGTCATTGTTGAGGTCATGGTATGTGTCGTGTGCAAGAGCTGATTAATGACCATGTCTCAGTTAGACAGGTGTGTGTTCTCGCTTTGTGTGTGTGTGTGTGTCATTGAGCCCTGTTAAATATGCATTGCTGAAAACGGACCCTGCCACTCATTAGTTGTGACAGCCCCAGAAGAACCCTCATCACCAAACATGTAGTTAGTGTCAGACTCCAGTGTTTATTTATTCATTTTTAACTTTCCATTTCCAGATCTATCCCTCATTTAACTGTCTGATCTCACACTCGCTGCCCACACGCTCTGATTGACACCCTCATTATATACATCACTTTTCCACTTTAAATAACCAACATCAGCACCTATCAAGACAGGTAAGTGACCGCGGTCATGAAATACCTCTCTTTGTATGCTGTAATAGGAGTAAAATACTTTTTTAACTGCTTTTTCTTTTTTGGAACGCCCACATCCCAAAACACCCAGCATGAGAACAGATTCACCGAGACATGTTTCTCCTTGACCTGAATCACACTTTGTTCAGCTTTGTTAAACTTTGCTTCTCTCCACATTCTCCTCCTGCAATCCAACTATGGGCGATGGGTAGTCTAAACACCAAAACAAAGGTCTCCAAAAACTTTTCTAATTATGTTTGCTGGGATTGCTGCGCCATATCCAGAATTTGATCTGCGTGCGGCACGAGCAGAGAGAGGGCCCATAAATCTTCAGCGATCTGCGGGCACCTGTATTCTGATTGGCTCCCGTTAGGATAACAAATTGGCCTTGGAGCGCAGCTGAGAATTTAAATCTGCCCCACACAGATACCTTGGCAACCACTGATGAAGTCTGCGAGGGAAAGAGAAAGAGGGAGGGGGAAGAATAGAGAGAAAGAAAGAAAAGAAGCAGAGAGAAGCAGAGTTTTGCATTGTTCACTTCTCAGCCTGAGCTCAGGAATTCAAACAATTGTCTTTTAGGACAATTGTCCTGCTTTTATTCTCCCTTAAAAGCTGCATTTATAACCTAAAATTGCACAACAATTCTGGCCTCTTTTTCTGAGCAAAAAAGGGCAAAAAAAATAAAAAAGTAAATATGCAAACTACATTTTTTTTATGAAGGACAAAAATAGAACTTGCCACAAAATGTGCAATAAAGGCCAATCACAATTCACTATGCAAATAATACAGTGGCATCAAGGTCAAATTTACTGTGGTTTAGCATTTTTGCAGGTGAAATCCAGTGATTTCAATTTCAATAGGAATCCACGTAAGGACAAAAAATTTCCCAATGCAGATTTCATGCAGTCCAGGTTTGCATGAAGCTGGTTGACAGCATGCCCAGGAGACTACAGGCTGTCATTAAGGCTGAGGGTTGCCCGACTAAGTATTGATAGTTGTGTAAATACTGTCATACTAACAGCTGTCTAATTTTTGGTTGATTGTAATCCATTACATACCTTTCTATCAAAGTTATATAACATGATCAAGCTGAATTTGTTCTGACACAGTTTAACTCGGAGTTCTTGTCATATTTTATTAAAATATGAAATTTTACATTTTCTAAAACTATAGCAAATAAACCGTGATAATGTGAGAAATGTTGAAGCTTGTCTAAATAAATTTTGGTTTGACTGTATCTATTTGATAAATGAAGTTAACCAACTAACATTATACATACTATTTTGGTTTCTGTACCCAATTTTTAAATTTTTTTTCAAATGTAATAAAAATATTGGTATCGGTACTCTGTATCGGCAAGTACCAAAAATAAAAGTATCGGTAGCGGGCGAGTACTGGAAAAAGTGGTATCGGTGCATCCCTAGTTGTGAGTATTTGCAGCACGTTTCTGTTTTTGCTGCGCGTTTCTTTATTTGGTTGTATTGTGAGCATTTGCAGCACGTGTGTTGTCATTTAGCCTCTTCCCTTAGTAGTCAGAATGGGACAACACATCTACCACAATGTCTTAACCAGGCTCTTTTGTATCACTTCATCTAGTGTAAATATGAAGTTATCTGAAATACTATAAAAGTAGAGTCTGTACATGAAGTACCTTGTGCTGAAAAGGGTGAGGAAATAAAAAGCATGAGTCAGATTGCAAGCGCTATAATTAAACATTCACAAGAATCATCTTCTGAGGCCAAAAATTACATTGCCCCATAACTAATGGAGGTGAAATGATGCAGAATGGATGCTGCAACATCAAATGTAGAAATAACCGCAGAGGCATCTGGTTCAAGGAATTCATGGACCTGTGAATGTGTGCACAGCATATCACACAAGTCAAATTGAATCTCTGATATCTGCACAAACAGAAAAATCTCATTCTCTTGTGGCACACGGACCCAAACTGCACTTTAAGAAGTTGACACAGGACCCTGCTGCAAACACACACACAAAAAAAACACCAGCCGGGCTGTAACCACAACACACACCTCCAGAAACATCCCCCACACCATGCATGTGAAAGCCCTCTTCTTTGGCTCAATTGTGATATTGCAACCTGCTTGGGAATCTAATTTGAGTGTGCACGAGTCTGTATGGAGGGAGAAGAGAGCAGCTCGAGGCGTCCTGAGATGAGAGCAAAATTGAACCAGGCATCAGCTGGTGAAAAGGCCTCACTGCCATGATTGGAAATAAGCCTTCACAGGACCGGGCCATCTTCAGTCATTTATGCTGCCGAAAACCGATTCCACCCTCCTCCTTGTTTTCCGAACTCTCCCTCTCACTCTTTCTCAGCCGAAGCAATCTCTTGGATCCTCCCCCTTTCCCCCCAGCTTGTCTCTATCCTCTCCTTCTACCTGTCTGACAACTGCATACTTTGGCAATCAATCCTGCGGTACTGGCAGCTGTGCAGGTACCTCTCAGAGAAAGGTTTGGTTTTCTATTTTAACAGGAAAGGCCTGACCTATAAAATAACAGAATTTACATAGAGGACACACACACACACACGGAGCTGTGTGTTCCTGTCTAAATGGCTCAGGTGTTAATCTGTAGGTGGAATATTCAGGGTAATCAATCTAAACCCCTTTAAAAGTCATCCACCTAAATAGAAACAGGCATGACCTCCAATTCCAAGAAGAAAGAAAAACATTATTTGCTTTTAAATGACCTGCACTCTTTCTGAGATTATATTCCTGTACTGTATGTCTCTTTTTGTGTCTAACCTTCTATAACAGGGGTCACTTTAGTTATAATCACTGATGTGAGAGATTAATATTAAATATAGTTGTTCATTGTTTTATATATATATATGCATCTTACATTTGCATGTTAAAACTACTTTATTCAGTAATGCTCATCACACAGTCTTCTTTAGTTGTGAGCTAGATGGGAAGACAAACGGCACAACTTAATCAGATAAACTAACTGTTGCACATGTAAACTTATCTCTTCAGTTTTTTGAACATTACACATGAGTCAAACAAACACAATTTACACATTTTATATTAAAGCCTACTGGGTTTGAAATAAAAACTGGATGGATTCAGAGTTAGACATGGAGCAACAATGTTGCTTTTGGATGCAATGTTACAAAAAAAATAAAATCTGCAATGAAAAACAGTCTTAAATAAGTACAAATAGTTACAAATAAGTAATTGATAATTAAAATAAATTGTTATTAGAAATTCTAACTTAATAAAAGAACTAAATTAATTCCTATTTAGTCTATGGCTATGAAGCATCGGTAGCTTTTAAAACAACTGCACAGACTGAAACAACATACAGAACTACCACATTTTGCTATAAGTTTGATTGCATCATATAATAATTGCTGTTAATATTATTCATCGTCTGTTTTATTACGTCTTATATTGATTTTTCCGTACTGCTGGTTCGTCTGGTCAGAGGAGAGAGAACTGGCCCCCAAGAACTGGACTGGTTTCTCCCAAGGTTTTTTCTCCATTCTGTCACCGATGGAGTTTTGGTTCCTTGCCGCTGTCGCCTCTGGCTTGCTTAGTTGGGGACACTTCATTTCCAGCGTTATCGTTGACATGATTGCAAAGATATTATTTAAACTGAGCTGGATGTTGACATCACTGAATTCAATGATGAACTGTCTTTAACTGAAAAATGAGTGTTTACTATTGTCATTTTGCATTATTGACACTATTTTCCTAATTAATGCTGTTCAGTTGCTTTGTCACAATCTGTATTGTTAAAAGCGCTATATAAATAAAGGTGACTTGACTTGACTTGACAGACTGTCTGCATTCATTTGAATGAAAATGTGCTTTGAAAATAACCAATAATTAACAAAAAGAGTGACTAGGAGACAAAGAGAAAACATGCAGTGAAAGGAAAATAACCTGTTCATCCTATGGGAACTCATGCCATTCCTGGTCTCAACTGACTATGCAATGCACAGCACACCACTCACAAATTAACTTATTTATCCACGGAAAAGTAACTAGAAAAGTGCAGACCAAAAGCTTCCCACGAGTATGGCATCACAGGAGGCTGCTGTTGCATCACAAGGCTGGAGACTTTCCTCCAAACTTTCTCTCTTTGGTTTATAAATCTGCAGAGGTGGATTTGGTCCGTGTTTCTGGTCAGGGAGAGGCAGACAGTGTGTGAAAATACTCTCTCTCTGCTGTTGATACAAAAATAAAAATAGGCCTATTAACTTTAGTGTGTCGGCTTAGTGCTGTGTGACCTAGAGGCGAGAGGAGATGAGCCTCTGCAGACACAGACTCCCCGAGCCTCCATCTCTCCACACTGAGGAACTGAGCATCTGTCTGTCCATGTGACATTCTGTGCTATTTACACAGCTGAACACATCTCTGATCTATTCGGCTACTTAATGGGCTAGATCCAATTTTAAGCATTATATGGCAGCTTATTTTTATTACATATTTGATTTCATTTCAAGTTGCCTTTTATATTCTTTTATAGAGATCATTATTTTTCCCAACTTACAACAACTGTCAAGGTTTCTTACACCAAAAACTTATCTTAATTTAGCTTCACATGACCATTTTCCACCCATCAAGGAGCCTTTACCCTGACAGTTGTTTGCCAAAAAAGAAAAGAAAAGAAAAAGACTGGAAGTCATTTATTTTCAATGAAAGTAACTGAAATGTACCCAGCAATTTTGGGCAAAACTGGACCGCAAACCTCCAGAGATAAAAATTAAGGTAATAAACAGTATAAAAAGTGTGCTACTGCATCTACTGTACCTTAAAATGAAACTGAGAGATTTATGCATTATTATTTTACAGAAGAGGGGCCAAGTAATAAGAAGAATAATAAAAACACTACACTAATATAATTTGTAATATCAAAACACAAGTGTAAACTCAAAATTGAATTTTAATCTAGTAATACAACATGTTAATTTCAAAATGTAATGTTTATTCTAGGAATATGGTGGCATTAACTTCAACATTTTATTTGACATTTTTTCTTGAGTTTATTCTTAAGGCAAAATGCCTTAAGTCTTGACGAAAAAAATATTATTTCACTTTTTTTCCCTAGGGCAAAAATAACGAACTTTTCAGAATGCACACACACACACACACACACACACACACACACACACACACACACACACACACACACACNACAAAACACACATATTCTAATGTGACCATTATTATTTAAACATTCAAATTATGTCACTTGCCAATATGCTGTTATTTTTAACAACATAACGGTGGGTAAATAATGAAAAATAATTTTCATTTTAGGGAGAACAAATTTTTGCACATAAAAGGATCACTGTCTCTGAGGTTAACACTTGTAACCATAGTGAAGTGAACAGGCACTTGCAGGATTCCACTGAGAAGGCCCACAAACCCGCCTGTTGCCCAGGAATGGTGTGTGTGGTGCTGGTCGATGCCAGCACAGATCCTGGTGGTCTGCTGGTGGTCCAATCTGTACTTGCGACTTCTCTATATCACGCATGCTCGCCACACTTCAGAGCCTCTACAAATGCGATGAGTAATGCAGTTAATGAATGTGAATATATTGGAAATGAGTTTGTGAATTACACGTGCGTGTGTGTGACAGGTGGCCCATCTGCATTGACAGAACCCCAATTAAAAAGCTGCAGTGAGAGGGGCAGGGCCTGATAGCAGGGGAATGGGGAGAGGGGCCAGAGTTTGGGCCGGTTTCCTGGCTTGGTGAGGTTTGGATTGGTGTGGGGAGTGTGGTTCTGTCTCAGCAGATGGCAGGCTTAGTGCTGCTGGGTAGTCCTGATGGCTTCAGTACAGGAGCCCATTCTAACACACCTGAGCATCCACGAGTCAATGCTGAACGTCGGGCCTTCATTATAGGACCGCTTCATAATTTTGTGAGCAAATGAGGAAGGATTGTGTGACAATTATCCAGTGCCAGTTAGCTGTCTAAATATTACCCAGCCATAAAGCCGATAGATATTACACAGATTGGCAACTTCCAGTGATTTATGACGACAGCGCAGAGAACCGAAGAACAGAATGCAATGCTGTAACCCACTGGAGTTTCCCGACGAGAATAGTTTAAGAAATATCATCATTTGTCACATGTCAGGGTTAGTGCTGCTTAACATAGAAAAGGTTTAATATAAAACAATAGGCTTTATGAAGCTATATTATAGACAACTTTATTTATGGATTAATTTATTAATGTATTAAATATGTAATTTATTATATATAAATATATATAAGATATATTTCTCCACAGGAAACTCTTTGCTGTTTGTGTTGACACAGGGTTTTCCCTTCAGGGGATCCTGAGGGTACTCCAAGGGGAAAATAAATAAAACATAAAGAGCTGGAATTTTGATGGCATTTCTATTAACCAATTTCTAAGTAAAGATCTATTTGCATTTTATAATAAGTTTAATGTCCTTAATGAACGTTATTATAAAGTGTTACAGAGAAAATTAGCATTTTAATACTGGGAGTCCCTATTTTGGCTGAGAGTATGGCTGGGGGGAGGCCTCTGGATCTGTAAAGATTGAAAAGCCCTGACGCAAACCACATGAAACATCTTCTGGGTAAATTATGATCAGGAAGGTGCCAATGGGCGTGTCCACATAATCAGCAGCACAAAGACGCCAATCAAACACAGCAGACAATTAACGCCGGAGGTCACAGGCATATTGGCAGTGTATGTGTGCATCACAGGGTGACCCTGAACTGAACAAAACCTTGTCACTCTCCAGTCCTGTACACAGCAGTCCCAAAGCATGCTGGATGGCCCATGCTGACATACAGGACAGCCTATCAGCCCTGCTTTAATTACAGCCAGTCAGGAATCTGCACTTCCAACAGGCCTGAGACCTGTCCTGGTGAATTAAGCATGCAGCCTGGCCTCATGAATAGTGCATGCAGGTATGCTGCTTCTCTGATCTGGGAACAGAGGAGGTGACCCTCAGCCCAGCAGGAGAAACATACAGAGAAAGAAAGAGAGAGAGAGAGTGTGAATGAGAAAGCTGAGGCTCAGGGGTGAGTGAATGTGTACACATGAGAGACAGAGCATTTGAGGGAACTATGAATGCTAATACTCTAAAATCTGCACATACATAATACAGTGTGAATGTGTGATCTGTAAGCACACACTACTGTATGTTTGTTTCAAAATTTATTGAGCATGAAAGTCACATACCATAATACTATATATTTTGTAAGCACAGAAATAGAGAGACATAGGTCGAAATGATTACCCTTATATACACTACCATTCAAAAGTTCAAGAAAAGAAGGACACATTTATAAATACTAAGTACATCCATCCATCCATCTATCTATTTTTTTTACTGCATTTTCAATCCAATAAAAGTGACATGTGGCCAAGTATGGTGACCCATACTTGGAATTTGTGCTCTGCTTTTAACCCATCCAAGTGCACACACACAGTAGTGAGTAGTGAACACACACACACACACACGGAGCAGTGGGCAGCCATATTGCTGCGGCGCCCAGGGAGCAGCTGGGGGTTCGGTGCCTTGCTCAAGGGTCTCACCTCAGTCGTGGTATTGAGGGTGGAAGAGAGTGCTGGTTATTCACTCCCCCCACCGACAATTCCTGCTGGACCTGAGACTCAAACCCACAACCTTCAGACACTCTAACCAATAGGCCACAACTGCTTTAATGGCCCTAATTAAATGCAGAAAAATAGGTAAACATTTTTTTCAAATGACTAGACCTGTCAAAATACCTAAATTGGTTCCACCCAACTAATAACACTCCTAGAATTTTAATAAAAACAACTCTTTGGATTGAGACACAATTTCTGTCACATCGCACTCAATAATCTTGCTCCCTGGGGGGCACAAAGATATTTTGTCAGAATTAGGATATAACCTGCTATTTCAATGCTCCTTTCTGCGAGAAAACTGCCATTTATTTCCATTTATACAACAGTTATATTCTGTTCTGGAATCTGACTGGAAACAGTGTTTCAAGAGTGCTGAGATAAAATAAATAAATAACAAAGTACTTATTGTGTCTATTATTACTCATGTTGTGTCTAAAATTTAAGTTTCTCATTGTTAATTCTTAATTATTAGTTATGCTTAATTACACAGGGGTGCGTTTCCCAAAAGCATTGTTAGCCAACTATGAGTTTCCCAATTTGCTTTTGGGAAACTCAACCCAGATGTGTTGTGTGCAAAACGTGTCCACTGACCTGGTCTCCAACGGGACGTTGCTGTTGAGCACCCAGCTGTCCTGCAGCTGCACTGACTCGGGTGTGGTGGGCCCTTCGCCCGGGGCGGACGGAGGGGCGTGGATGGGGTTGCGTCGGCCGCTCAGTGTGTTGCGGTTGAGAGAGTTGGCAGAGGACTGGTGGTGCGACAGCATCTGGTGGTTGTGCGGTGGAGGGATGGGCGGCCGCAGGGTGGACTGGCTGTGATGGTTTGGAGCTCCTGGGGAAAAATGATTGAAAAACCCTTTTATCAGACTGTCAATCAATTATCAGTTGGCAATGTCAAAAAGTGTGTTAAGCGACGCAGGAAATGCGAATGGAATAACGGCACTGTGAGGGTGAAGTGTAATCAGAATAAACAGCAAATCAGGGACGAAAGGACGCTCTCAGTGATGACAGCCTGCCAAAGCTGTTTGTGTTGTTATTCTTTCTTTCCGAATTCACATGTAGATGTTCCGAGGCGGCAGGAAGCCCCTAAAACACTCAACCACCCAGCTTGTTAAGACACTTGTCAGACAGGAAACTCCTGTCTTCTCTTTTTAAGCTGCGCTGGCGTTGTTGGATGCTGTGTTTTCGTACCTCATGAAGCAGCATTAATTGACGTTGTTTGGCTCAGTGTAATCTTTAATGCGGCTTGAATTCAGTGCATGAATCTGATCATGATTACTACACTGCAAAAAGTGATTTTCTTAATCAGTGTTTTTGGCTCATTGTCCAGTACATATATCTATATATTCTTACATAAATACTTAAAGGGTTAGTTCACTAAATGGAAATTCTGTCACCCTTTACTCACTCTCAAGTTGTTCCAAACCTGTGAGTTACTTTCTTCTGTTGAACACAAAATAATATATGGTCGATGGGGTTAGAAAAAAAAGTTTTCTTATTGTTGTTTTGTTTTCCTTTTGAATTAAGTTTATTTTTTGACCACGTTAGCAGCTACTTTTTCTTGTTTTAACCATAAATTTGAGATTTTTTTCAACAAGATTTAATATCTAATGTCAAGGTTAATGTCAAAATATTGAGTGTTAATACCGTGGTATATTAATATGGCAATTAAAGTACCATGGTACTTTCCACCTTTCCATGTATACCACAGAACTCCAAATAAACTATCACAAAAAAAGGGAGCACTATGGTAAACTTGTTTTAATAGTGTAATTTTGCAAATGGTTAACAGCTAGTTTTAAAATAAATAAATAAATACACATTAGAATAGTATTTCAGGCCTTGGGTTTAATTTCAAATAAAATAATTAATAAATATGACTGCTCACTCACAAACCTAAATAGACTGCCCTTTGGCTATGAAATGAGATTAATTTCTTTGTACAGAGAAAATAAAATTTATAGCAAGCTCTTATTCATCAACTATCTAACCAAAGACTTTTGTGTTTTCTGTCTGCTTGGCCCCTGTTTAGCAAGTGTTTGCTCTGCGAGACTCTAAATCTGCGACAGTAAAAAGCCTCTTGTGCGCTCTCTCCTCTTATCCTCTTCTTTTCTTTTTAAACACAAGAACGTGCATGTGCCGTGCGGGGGATTAAATTCATGAACGAAGTGCACTGACAAACAGAACGTCAAGAATTTGTTCTTACAATCTAAATCCAACCAAAGGAGAACAGATCACAAATGTATATATGTGTGTGTGTGTGTGTGTGTGAATAGAGTGGATCAGTGCTAGCCTGGCCATGTAATCTGCTGTTCGTCATTGTATTACAATGGCAACAGTGCTGGATCAAACACGGAATAAGAGTAAAGCCGGTCCCTGAATGCTGGGAATTGGGAGAGATCCTGGCACTCAGACACAGCGGGGTGGGTGATGGGGTCTGATCCCCTCATTGAGGACTGATCTGAGCTCACTGGCCCCATGGCTTTATCTGGGGGTGACACGCTCTGATGACCCAGACTCTGATCTCTAATCAGTGAGCATTGAGTGATGAAATATATTGTGACAAATATCTTGTAACAACATGAAGGCAAGTAAATTATGACATAAATGTTATTTTTGTTTGAACTATCCCTTTAAATAAGGCAAGGATAAAATAGTAGGGAAGGGAAAATATTGAGACATGAGACACGAGTTAAATTAATTATTTAACAATAATAATACATCTTCAGATGAACTGAAATAATGAAGTATTTATCATCTACAGTTATAGAAATATATGGAAGCCCATTTCCACACACACACACACACCACACACACACACACACACACACAACACACACACACACACAATAAATGAATGAATGATCAATCATGCTTTGGTAGATAATCACATTTTTATCTTACAATTATGAGTTAGTATATCATGATTTAGACTTTTTATCTGATAATTTACACGTCAATTTTGAATTTTTATATTGTATATATGACTTTTGACTTTTTGTCTAAGAATTATGCATTTTTATGTCTTAGCTATGATTTACCAAAGCATTTTTCTTATGGGCTTTCATAGGGATGGATGGATGATTAAAATGTTCATAATATTTTAATGAAATGAACAGTATTTTGAATATGTTTTGTAAAATATTTCCTGCATTCCAGGTTATGATAGTTGGCACTTTATTTAATATTCAAGGTTGAATCATTTAATTGATTTTATGCACTGGCAGTTCAGCAACAAGTATCATGTATACTTTTAGAACTGAACCAATTTACTTAATACTAAATCTAAAATTAACTTTACCTATCAGATAGAACACTTACTCAGACAAGTCCAAAATGGCACTTTCTAGATTAAGGGGGTGAGACAATTAACCCCCTGACACATCTTACCCCACTCTCTCCTACATTCTGTTTCTTCCAAGTTTGCAGAATATAACTATGAAAGTGATTCTGCAGTACTAAGGTGAAGTAAAGTTTAGTTCCCCTCTCTCTCTCATTAGCTCTATAGGTGTGCTGGAAATAGGTCTGGACATTGTTAACTTCTGTTTAGGGGTACTTTTGTTTGTAACACTATGTATGGCTGTCTGGGGCCACAAGATGAATGCCTCTTCTTCTCTAGAGGCATGATCCCTGCGGCTGGAGTAAAAGTCCTCATCAGCATGCTGCTATAACAGTGAATCTGGGAGACGTGGCCTGATTTTGGGCCCAGGTGCAGGGTGAGGGAGGCCAGTGTACAGATGTTCAATGTGGAGGGAAGGGGGTGACCTCTTAACCCCAGAGAGACATTTAGCATCTCCCAATACACACTCAAACACCCTCCTGAGGATGTGTACACAAACCAGTGGTCTCACACGCATAAATATACATGCACAGAAACATTTTAGGACAGCAAAATAAAACTCAAACTGCCTATTGGGAAGTTTAGGTAGCTCAGGTGCTTTTCATAACAGCATGCTACTTTTGCCAACTAGGAGCTTCTGTGTGAGCTCCCTTTCATATTATAAACCTACAAACACATACACTGCCGTTCAAACGTTTGGGGTCGGCAAAATTATAAAAAAAATTTTGAAAGAAATATCATATGCTAAGGCATGTATTTGATCAAAAATATAGTACAAACAGTATGCTAAATATTATTACAATTTAAAATGACTGTTTTCTATTTTTAATCAATTTAAAATGCAATTTATTCCTATGATGCAAAACTGAATTTTCAGCATCATTACTCCAGTCTTCAGTGTCACATAATAATTCAGAAATCATTATCAATGTTGAAAAGAGTTGCACTGTTTAATATTTTTGTGGGAACTGTGATACATTTTTCAGGATTCTTTGATGAATATAAACTGAAGGACAGCATTTATTTGAAAACTTTTCTTTACTGTCACTTTTGATTTTTACTGTCATAATTTAAAGGCCAGGTATAATGCGGTTTCATGCATTCTGACTTATTTACACTGTTAAAGCATTGGCTGCTCATGCTAAACATGGCCAAAATTTCAGAAAATGAGTTGGATGTGTTTCTGTGCCAAATACACTCCTTCAGGGTTCGTATAAGTTTTGGAAAGCTTTTTTTTGTTTTTTTTAGTATGGCCCTGCATGACTTCATAAAGGGCTTAGCAAAAGCTTCACATGCTCATGACTCCCAAGGAGCTAGACTGTTTTCGGAGAGAAGCGTAACGCTGTATCTGTCTTATATATGTATCTCATTTATAAATCTGATCAAACTAAAGACTCTTCGGAGATACAGTATGAAGGATGCAATACTAACTCAAGATTGCCATGAGACTGGGAGAAACTGTGTGCGTTATGTCCCCTTTAATGTGTCCTTGCTGAATAAAAGCATTCATTTCTTTTTCATCTTATTTTTACATATTACTTTAATTAATTTTATCTTTATAGCTGATATATATGATATCTCACTGACCCCAAACATTTGAAAAGTATTGTACACAACAGCGCTTTTCACTGCCTTATCCAGCTTCTCTAAGGAGAATTAAAGTGAATGTTATGACAGGTGAGATGATTACACTTATGGTCAGCTTATATAAATGACGGTCAATTTATTGAGTTTGCTATATTGCTTGTTTACTGTGACACATCATTAAACACAGTACTACTGAACAAGACAAATTATGGTTCAAACCACTCCCAGTTGTCAACAGGACATTTTTATGAATCAGAGATAAAATAACATTTTATGTCCATTGTTTGTTTTTTTCTTCTTCAAATATTCAAGGTTAAATAACAGCATCTATTTCACTGATTTTTTTACAAATACCTTTGTGCTATTACCTCCACAACTGGCTTAAAAAGAGAAAAGGTTGCTTGCCCAAACCTTGAGAAAACAACAAACGCAAAAGTCACTTGTGGTCGACGCGAAACACTGTAGGCTCCCCCATCAGCCCTTCCTAGACTGATGAAAAGGTTGTTTTCATATTCATGAAGAAGCATTCTTCATTCGTAAACCACGGCATGCATCATAAACTTTTATCCTGCGTCGACTATGAAATGGCTGTGTCAAGGCTCTGTGTGTGTGTGAAGGTAAAAATTCACACCCGCAGCGCACAGTAATCGCTGTCCTTTTCACTCTCGATGTCTCCTTTACTCTAGGACACTGACAGATTCATACAGCCTAAAACATTTACTTTAGGAATGACTAATTGAAGGTTTATTTTAGAGGATAATCGAGTTTCTTTGTCCATGAATGTTTTATGAAACTAATTGACGCCTGTTATAAACAGACTGACTGATGCACATGAATCATAAACTATTAAAAATGAGACTACATTTTCGCTCAGATGTTTAACAACACAATCGAAACGTCTGCACAAACTATCAGTCAGTCATGTACCAAGGACACATTCAAGGATAAAGCTAAAATTCAATTTCTCTGTTTGGCTACAGTTAAACTAACAACAGCACACAGACACCAACACCAATTGAAATAAACTGCTGGACATAAGCGGCGGAAACCTCTGGAAACAATAGGAGTGAGAACATAAACATCAATTTGGGATGATAAAGGAGATGGGAGAGAGGCCCTGGACCACAGGAGGTAAAAGAGAGTGTGATTTTAGTGGAAAACTCTTGTGTCTGCTTGTGAATAAATACAAGTGTAATTAGGAAACAGCCAGTGAGACGTCATCCTCTTATACCGCGATACAACCACCCACTCCCACCATTTTCACTGATAACACAATGGTTTTCTCTCGCCACTGAGAGAGCCAAGATTCAACTCACGGCAGATTGCAGCGGGGCAAGTAAAAAAAAAAAATACCTATGCTATAATTTACTTATAATACATTTATTTCATACTAAGTATGCTTAAAATCTGTTAACATATTTATTGTCATCACTTAAGACGTATTGATATAAAATGATAAATAAACTTTATTTGGAGCATTTCTTTATTGCACAGTGCACATTTCTTAATATTATGCCTAAAATGTGTTTTAATATCACTATTTACTAAGGATTGTATGATCTCTGTATAATATTGTTCTTTAAATGCAAGATATTTAAAGTGTTCTTAAAATATACTTGAAATAGCTCCATTTTAGCACAATCAAATATACTTAAGTAGCTATATATTTAGTTGGACCTCAGCATTACTTTCGACAATTAAAGTGCATTAAGCACAACATTAGTACATAGTTCCAATTTAGCAGACTTTAAGTATTCCAGTTTAGTATACTAAAAGTACAATTGCAAGGTACATAAATATGTAAATGTACTTGTAGTATAGTTAGCATAAAATAAATGTATTTCAAATATATTTTAGTATTTTTTTTCCACTCGGGTAAAGGTGCAATATATGGCAATTTATTAAGTACATGAATATGTAAATGTATTTGTAGTACACTTAGCACAAAATAATTGTATTTCAAATACATTTTAGTATTTTCTTTCCCCACTAGGGTAATGGTGCAATATACGGCACATATATTAAGCACATGAATATGTAAATGTACTTGTATTAGAGTTAGCATAAAAATACATGTATATCAAATATATTTTAGTATTTTTTTCCCCACTAGGGTAAATGGTGCAATATACGGCACATATATTAAGCACATGAATATGTAAATGTACTTGTAGTAGAGTTAGCATAAAAATATGTGTATTTCAAATACATTTTAGTATTTTCTTTCCCCACTAGGGTAATGGTGCAATATACGGCACATATATTAAGCACATGAATATGTAAATGTACTTGTAGTATAGTTAGCATAAAAATACATGTATTTCAAATACATTTTAGTATATTTATTTCCCCCAAAAATGTAAATGGTGCAATAGTACAGCACATTTACATAAATATGTAAATGTATTTGTAGTACACTTAGCACAAAATAATTGTATTTCAAATACATTTTAGTATTTTTTCCCCCACTAGGGTAATGGTGCAATATACGGCACATATATTAAGCACATGAATATGTAAATGTACTTGTATTAGAGTTAGCATAAAATAAAGGTATATCAAATATATTTGAGTATTTTTTTCCCACTAGGGTAAATGGTGCAATATACGGCACATCCCAGCAGAGGGCCAGTTCAGTTCATAAAACAGAAGATGAAGGTAATTTCAGCACATAATCACCTAGAAATAGGACACATTTTACAATCAAAAGGTCAAGGTTTGGCTGGTTAGCATGGTCCAGTTAGCACCTGTTGGTAGATACCGCAACTACATCATCTGGCTACAAAAAGCATCTTTGACCATTCTAAAGTATCTGTCAATCGTAAAGAATCCATCATTATGCCATTTTCCTGTGGAATGATTAGTCACATGGAATTTATGGCTCAGACGATTGGCTCAAAACTTCCTGGCAGTAGAACTGAAGGCCTATTAGCAAAGATCCCATTTCAAATCACATCATTCTCATATCCTAAAAAAGCCAAGCAACTGTCATTGAAATAAACAGGACTGCTAACAGATAGCTTTCTCCAGGTATTACAGACCTCTTTGTTTACAACACTGCCGTATGAATATTGTTGTTTTGACCACTGCAGCCGTATTAATTTGCAACTAAAATGTGTTATTCTGCACTCAACATTCCAGCAAAAATCTGATGTGACAACATCACTAAAACTTTCAGGCATGGGTTAGCCAATCAATAGATACATAATTTATAAAGGAAGACAGATAGTAGACATTTTGCTTCCAAATGCACAAAACACTAATTCAACTTTTACTCACACACAGTAATGTGATCAGGGATGCGTGGCAACAAACTCACATTTGCTTGGGCTAAGAGAGTTATGCATTAATTCACTGCTACATGCACCCTGGAAACATCCAACTACAACTTAAGAACCAAAGCACTGAGGACTATGTGTGTGTGTGTCTGAAAACACTGAAAGCATAGTGGAGTTTTGTGCCAGTCTCAATAGCATAGCGTGGAGGTCATCTAGCTTGACACAGATCCAAACCTACATGGTTCAGCTCACTCTTGCTAAAAGCAGATCCCCACACACAGTCCAGCGTGCCTGAGGTTAGCACTTAAACCCACCCCCTGCTCTTTCTGGGACTGTGCCTGTGCTGGGCAGAGCAGAGCAGAGCAGAGCAGAGCGGAGCGGAGGCTCTGAGCAGGATGGAATTGGCTTTCACTACACTGCATTAGTTTCACAGTGGAGCTCCGGAGGCCCACTGGCAGCAGGAACAGAAAGACACCATGTTTGTTTTCTAGGCCCAGCCTCAGTAAAAATGTTTATTGATATTTTCTGTGGTTCAACGCAAGTGTCGGATGCTGAGGAAGGATGCCCGCACAGCCAAGAGGAGCCGTAGGCATCAGGACTTCTGCTTTCTTTCAGAGACTCACAGAAGAGCAGCCACTGGCCTAAAAAAGTTCTTACAGCAAATTCAAATGGCTTTGTAAACTCTGTGTCTTGCCATCTTTAGCAGTGCCATTTGTGAATTAACAAGTTCTTTGAACTGGTTCAAAATGACTCGCAAAGCATTTTGTAAATCACTTGATCACAAGAGTGAAACATATTTCAACCATAATTTGAACCCTCAATAAAATGAACCCTCAACGTTTCATTTTTGCATGATAAAGATCTAGAGGTTTTGCAGTTTATTAATAAAGATCTTATGGCATTATTCTCTTTTCCCTACTGTAGGTTTGCATCACTGTGTTCTTCATCTGAACCCAACACAAACATGCTAATATAAAAACAATAATTATTAAAAAAAGCAATTGTACAACATTACTACTACAAAACAGAATACAATTAGGTTTTAAATGTGGGCGTCAAGTCTAAACTAAATAGCTTCCACAGTTTCCTCAAAAAGTGACTCTCAAACAAACGGAATAGCTAAAATGAAATGACTTCCTTATGCTATTTTCCTTAATCTTTTAATACATCCTGTCCTTTCTCACTAACATGCTAATACAAAAACAATAACTAAAATGATTAAATAATAACAATAATAAAAAACATCCTTAATTACCACAGCAAAAATTGAATTAGCTTTAAAATCCACTGTCAAGTCTAAACTAAATTGTTTCCACTTTTTCTCCAAAACAGTCACTCAAATTAATTGGCTAATCTTTTTTCAACAGGTTCATTGAAGGTAGTGAATTCCTAAAATGAATCCCAGTGTTTTTTCAGTGCAATCTCTCATCCCTCACATAGACACTTACATTCTGCTCCCTCAGAGTGAAGGGACAGCAGCTGGTCTGGAGGTCATGCTGTTGAACTCATGGACCTTTATTCTGAGGATTAATTAAAACACAGCTTGGTTGGTGGTAACAGAAGTAAATGCAAGCTGTACGCTGGGCTCTGAACGAAACATTTCCCTCACATTCAGCCTCTTTGGCCCAATCCCCTCCTGTAATGAGCAATAATAACAGTCTGAGAGAAGAGTCATCAAATCAGTCTGGAAATAAACAGGCTTTTGAAGCCCCACTCTAAAACCCACCCACACACAAACACACACACACACGGCCCTCTGTTCTGAACACAAAGGCTTAAATACTCTAATAAAAAACAATAACTTAAAACGTCTTTAATTACTACTGCAAAACAGCCTAACATTAGCTTTAAGAGGGCATCCAGTCCAAACTAAATTGTTTCAACAGAATTTCTTCAAAGCACACCGTGATTAAAAATTCATTGCATTAGGATCTACGGCTGATGCAGGAGTATGTGACTTTGGAAGCTTCTAAAAATAGCCAGCTGACACTCTCCATTTATAATAAATGGATAGAGACACAAACACTAGTGCTTCACAAACACACAAACACACACAGAGAGAGAGAGAGAGAGAGAGTGGCTCTTTCCAGGAGTTCTCTTTGGAAAAGACACCTAATCCCACAAATCAGCTTCAATGTTTTTCAAATATACAGGCCATGAATCACAATTTCAACAAACCAAATTAATGGAATCTGCAGACTTCTTTGAGGGGCAGCATCACTGATTTCATTATTGATAATAAGCAGAAATGTTTCTTGAGCAGCAAATCAGCATATTAGAATGATTTCTGTTGGATCATGTGACACTGAAGACTGGAGTAATGATGCTGAAAATTCAGCTTTGCTATCACATGAATGAATTATACATTTTAAAAAGTATAACAATGATAAACAGTTATTTTAAATTACAGTATTTCACAAACTTACAGTTTTTTTTAAACAATTGAAATGAAGCTTTGGTGAAAAACATTAAAAAATGTTACCAACTCCAAACTTTCAAATGGTAGTATACTTGTTTAAAATAAAATGTTTCTAAACCTTCTATGTCTTCATTTTTTACAAGCATTTATGTTGAAAAGGAGGCATTCTGTCGCCTTTGTAAGAGAACTCTCTTTAACACAGCCAGGCTGCCAGTCACAGAGCCTCGCAGACAGCTGCAATAGCTCAAGTAATGACTGTGGCACCATGTGCATGCCACCAGTGTCAGTGCTACCCACTGGCAGAGACGCAGTCCAGCTGTGCAATATAACCCACTGGAGCACAGACACGCAATAAACACTATACACTCCTCTATCACTGATTCTGAAGCTTTTATGTATTTAAATTCAAAACCAACCAGTAATAAACGCACTCACCAGACACGCAACAGGCCCAAAAACATCTACTCATAGCACTCTTCCTCTTTAGAATGTCTCTCAGCCTCAGTACGTTGGGTTATCAGCCAGACATTTGAATTCCTGCACAGCAATCACCCTCTACAAGCTCGCAGGACATTTAATTGGACGTAGTCTCACGAAAACACACATTTCCAATCTCAATCCAACACACCAAGACGTAAAACTCACTCACACTCTGAAACTAAACATCCTCAGACTTGTACACAAAATCTAAGCTCAAGGCAGCATGATAATAAGCCAATTATTTACTGCTTTATTTTAAGGCTAATTGCGAGATTTGAAATGAGCTGAATGTGTCATCAGATCAAGGAAATGCAAACTATATGACAAACTTGCAAATAATATGAAATAAGAATAATTAGTTGCAAGCATCTGACATTCAAAGTAGTTCTTTTTCCAAATGTGATAAAGACCACTGCATTACAAAAACAATGAACGGCATTTGTCAAAGCCAAAAATGTTTCTTAAATAGCTGATTAGAATATAGAAATATACAGATATTTTCTCCCAAATTAAAATTACAGCTTGATTAGGGCATCTATATTCAAGAATTTAATATAGTACCAAAGTGATGAAAGAACAAAAGAACTAATAATTGTACTATTATTACCACCACCACCATTATCATCATCATCATCGCTATTGTCGCTGTTCTGTTTTGTAGATGGTATCATATTTCCATCCTATTTCCAATAATCAGAGATTATTTTCCTATATTCTTTTGAGAAAATCTCTTTTTGCCGTTTCTTTTCAGCAAATGCACATTTTATGGCAGCTCAGAAGAAAAAAGGTGAGAATACTAACAGGCCCAATCAAGCTATTAGTGGTCACCTTGTCTGCACTGAGAGACACTGTGATTTCCCCTCTTGCATTTTTGATCTTCTCTCATCCATAATCCTTCTGCTGTGTCGTTCTAGAGCCGTGGAGCTGGCAGTGTTGGAGTGAATTTATTTACAGCGTGGTTAGTCTGCAAATGATTGATGTTGCTGCAGCAAACAGTAAACCAATTAGAGGCATGATGTAATGTCATTTTAAAAGGTTTATAATCGCGTTGCTCCTGAACTCGGGCCCCTGATCAGACGTAATAAAGATTTATAGTAGATCAAACGAGAGGCTAATGCCATTAACAATAGATTATATTCCAGCAGAAATTACATTAACAACTTTTTTTCCTCCTCTCCGCTAAATATATCCCCTGGATTGTAGATTTGGACGTGGGGCAAAGTTTGGAGGACTGTGCAGCGTACGGAGCATTAATTACTTTTGAGTGAGCACAGCTGTACTAAGACGACTCACACACATATTCTGTTCAGTCTGACCTGTTATAGTGAGGTTCTACACAACCTGTGAAAGTGTAAGATAAGATAAGTGCTTCATATGTTACGCCCCTTATGGGAAACCGATGCTGTTAGATTTCATATCCATTTGTTGTCACCTTGAGCTTCACTAGTCATAAATATAATCTATTCCTATAACAAAATGACCTTTTTAGGGACAACAACTAACACTATGTCCTAACCAGGCACAACATGACAAAATGACAAATGATATATCCAATCTCTTCCATGTTGTGGACTGTTTACATAGACCTTGTTCAGACAGCAGCATTTCCCACCCAACCCCTCCAACAGCAGACACAACAGTACAGGACACAAATGAGTAAGATGATGATGGTGGCATCAGCCAATGAGATGTGAGTGGGAGGGGCTTACCAGTGGGGGGCTGGGCCCGGAGCAGGTATGAGTTAGGGGAGATTTGGTCCTCTGGATGGGGCTCCAGCATGGTGTGGGAGGAGCTGCTGTCCAGCAAGGGCACCTGACACTCCCTTATGTTAGGCGGGGCCGGATGAAGGGGGATGGGTGGAGGAGAAGGAGCAGGGGGCAGGAAGCTGGAGGAGGCGGTGGAGGGAGGGAGGGGACGACCTGAGGAATGGACAGACAAAAGGAGGAGACAAACTTGTTATGATCATGTGACATGACGCACGGCAGATATCAACATACTAACATGATAGACATACAACATATAAACATTTTACAACAAGCAGATTACACTGAAGCAAGTGACATTAATGAACTCGATTATGTGAGAACGCACCCACTAACGTGATCAATTGTATTCAAATGACTTAAATGACAATCTTTAAAGTCAACATGAAATGGCTTTTACAACCCATTTTACTTCTGTAATATTATGTGTTTCCAAGTGAAACATGAAATTTAATACAAAAAATACAGGATGAGGTTTGATTTTATCTATCAGGAATTGACTGGATCATGAAAAGTGTCTGTTTCATACTAGAATGCGTTCAAAATGTGAGTTTGGAATGGATTATGGAGGACTACGCCCCTCCTGAAACACCTTGGGAATGGGAACCCATTTCTGAAGAGGCTTTTTACCCGATAAATGGAGGCTGAAGATTAAGTTCACCCTTGAGAACATTATTATGCATCCCAATAGTAATACTTCTACAAATGCATAATCATTTACTGTTATTGCCGTGAACTTTATTATATTAACAGGGAAGCTTTTACAAAGGCTCCATTGCTTACAACAGTAGCCTAAAACAATGCATGAGTGGCTATCTGTCTATTGGTTAATATTAATAATTAATATTAAGTTGTTTCTAAGGCAGTGCAAGTTTAGTCATTTTGATGAATGATTCTGAAAACTATTTTTCTTTAGAACAACGTGTAGTGATAAAATGTGCTCAGAAATATATGTATTGAGGAAGTAAATATGGTCAATTTTGATTTATGTCATTTTGACGAAGGATTATGAAAACATTGTTCTCTTTAGAACAGCATGTACTGATAAAATGTGCTCAGAAACAAGTATTGAGAAAGTACAGTAAATAGGGTCAATTTTGATTTATGTCATTTTGATGAAGGATTATGCAAACATTGTTCTCTTTAGAACAACATGCACTGATGAAATGTGCTCAAAAACATGTATTAAGAAAGTAAATAGGGTCAATTTTGAATTCACATTGACCTTAAACATAACAGTCCCCTGTGATGTTCATGTCACACAATGTGCTCATAAAACTATTCCCATAAAATGAGATACAAGGTGTTTCTTATAAAAACAAGCTATGAGGTCACAAACAAAATTTACGACACAAGATATATGTGCTCATAAATGCATGCAAAATTTATGCGCTCACACCTGTGCATAGATAATGAGGGCCGAAAATGACATCACACTCAGCGCGTATTGACAATATACGAACAAAAGCACCACGACAGAAGTAAATACTTGGAGTGTTCATGTACACGTGTGCGGGTGAGTTATAGAGTGCTTGGACAGCAGAATAGCAGACAGGAAGTGCTGCGTGCAGCATTTATTTTTTTTTGGTCCAGTAAAACTCCACGCTGGGAGCACTGCATGAGCACATTCACACACAAACACAGACTACTTCATCACTGTAATACAGATGTTTCGGATGTGATTTCCCAACAGGATCCTGTAATAGAACCATACATGCTCTATATGACAATAAAGAGCCTGCAATTATGAAGTGCATGTCATTTTTTCACTGCGAGCAAATGCACGAGGGGAGCTAGGGAAAGTCATTGGTTTTAAATGCATCTGAGTTCCTGAGTAATATCCATGACATCAGAGGTAAAATTGCAATTTTATTTTATTTTTTTCAAAGAAGCGTGTGCAGTCAGTCCTCATAAAGGCAGATGAATTAGGAGGCTATTACCTGCCTTAATTACTTCTGGAAAGACAGCACTGAGGGAAAAGACGGTGCTTGCTACAATCACGCCACACTGTGAGACGTCTGAGCGGCACTCTTTTAAGATTCATATCAGTAAAACTAAAAATGACAATGTATTGACCAACGTTTTAATTGGGATCAAATGAAGACTGTGCACTTTGTCTTTCAAGAGTAGCTTTAACTTCAAAAAGCCGAATGGTACACAAACAGATTATCACGCACATACATCGCATCAACCCCTGACTGCCTGTTAGCAGGAATGGTAGAAAGCGAGAGGGTGAAGAGGTGCTTTTGTAGAAGACCTTGAATACAGAAAGTGTATGAGCACATCTGACTCAACTTCCCTCTTCAATGCTTGTCCTCCTCCTCCCCATGACTCCTTTGTCAGTATAGTATGCAGTCATTCAGGGATATTGAGTCGATGTTGCTGGCTGCCTTGTGTTATTGATTTGGTTCAGTGCTGCCATGTGCCAGAAACACACCTCCATTCACACACCAACACACAAAACACAGGGCCTCATTGCACTAAGCTTATTTGATTTTTTCAGATTAGATTTCATTTTAATACTATTTCTAAATATATTTTAAACTTCAATTTAGGTGGTTAGTCTTTTTAGATTGCTAGTTAAGCAGACCCCAGGCACATGGGGCAGAGGCCTATTAAATAATAAAGAGAGAGACGGGGAAGGATATGTTTACAGTCAGCATTTCATAAAAAAGCATCTATGGTATACGCATCTCAGAACGAGTGAACGGGAAGAAAGAAACAACAAGAGAGAGAGAAAGATACAGGGATCTTCACTAATGCACAGAGGAGATGAATAAACACTGAAAAGCTCAGCGAATATGCAGATGAAAGAGCGAGAGGTTAAGTGTGCTGTTGGCTGATTAGCTTGACTTCTAAAGAGATGGATGGAGAATTGGGCCATAAAAATACTAAACAGTAGAGCTGCATATGGGTTTCTGAAGACAGAAGAGCAGCTGGAATTCTGGGAAGTTGTTCTTGTCAAACAGTAGATAGAAGCAGCGTAGATGGACCAATGAGTCATTTTCTCTCAACAGAAACAGAGAATAATATTTGGTACGTTTCAATGAATATTTAAAACAGTTCAGAGGCAAAATGTTTATTGTCGTTGAACTCGTTTTAACAAGAACATAATATTCATCACAGAAAAACCATGACACCATTTTCAATGGACCATTGCTTCAATAATGAGAGTATTTATGGCACTGGACAAGAGAAGCCTGTGTGTGTATATGTGTGTGTGTTGGGGGTTATTACATTTTTAAATCACTTTAATTACAAAAAAAGTAAAAATTGCATTAGGTGGCCAAAAGCAATTATAGGAAACTTAATCTCCTTTGCAATTAGGCTCAGGGGCATTTTTTAACTATTGTAATTTATTTTTGCTACATTTCTATAAAGGTCAGTATAAATTGCTTTGTGTTATTAGAACAAAGGCTCGTTAGAACGGGGCCGAGGGGGGGCACCTGTTCCTCTAGATGATTGTTCTCCTTTGCCGTCCTTCCTAAATTTCCGTTATCTCTCTGGGAGAGGATGTGCTACTGTGGATCTGCCGGCCTGGAACACTGATTTGACCTTGAACGTCCCTGGTTTGGCCCTTAGGTAGAATTTATTTTTTCTTCTATCCCAACTCAGAGACAACTTTGGATTTCCTGAAGAGTATAAACTTTGTGGCACTTTCAAAACATTGCACTGGTAGCCTCTCGATACAGCAAAATGCAAATGAAGCTGTGTAAAAATAAATTAATAAAACAAAAACCCTAAAAACTAATGATAAAAACATTATTATTATTATATATATATATTTTTTTTTACTTTATACTTTTACATTATTTTGAAAAAACTCGATTTGAAAAAGTTCGTGGACAGACTACATGAAAGTGCATTGTGACGCCTGGTTTCAAAAGCTTTCGGATCTCTGACAAGAAGCCACACTGGCTGGTCTCTTATAGCTAAAAAGAGCTGTCAGCCGTACTTTGGGTTCAGTCTCTCGTTATCCAGCATTTCTCCACCGCTGTTGCTTTTGGCTTCACTCCATTTTGACAAAACTCGATTTGAAAAAGTTCGTGGACAGACTACATGAAAGTGCATTGTGACGCCTGGTTTCACACAGCTCATAATTCATAAAGTTTAAGCCTGTCCAGTGCCTTGTTTTTTTGATTGCTGCTGAGTCTAACTTTTCCATCACTTGTTGGAGCCTCTGGGTAAGTGCGCTGAGAAAATTACATTATGTAATGTAATACCATTATGTGAAAATCATTTTGGTAGATTCACGGATTACGGGATAGAAGCAGACATGCCGCTGAGTGAAGCAGTCCTGTCGGCAAACTCTCACAAATATGCTCGCAGATGCACCATAATACCGCGGCCCGGGTCTAGCCGCGGCACTATATCTCTCCACCCATCTGGCCGGTGAAAAGACGGCGAGCCAAAGAGGCCAAAAAGCTCAGGAAGAGACAGCTGGAGCCCAGTCAGATGGAAAGTGACAAATTACCGCCCTAATGAGAGCCATTCATCATTTCTCCCAAACTCTCTCCCTCCCTCTATTTTCATCAACAACGCACCTACAGGTTTAGCTCAACCGTCATCCAACACCTGCATTCAAACACGCTGAAGATGGGGAGGAAAAGGAGGCGGATTAGACCTCAGAAAATAAGAAATGCAACACATAGTTGACCTTACAGGTGTGTGAGAGGAAATGAGGAGAACAGAGAAAAGTAGGATGGAAAACAGATGTGAAATAACCCAGAGTTAGTCAACCGCGTGATAATGTCATCTCTCTCTCTCTATGAAAAACAAAACAAACAAAAAATAATAAAACAAACTAAATAGTAAAAAAGATCAAGATAAAGTTGTCAGGGCAAACCCTGAAAAAAATGGCCTAGTTGATTGTTTTTCTCAGCCATGTGCTTCTTTAGCCCCTCCTCCTGGTTTCTTCATTACCACACCCTCTTGTTAGCCCTTGTCTAGTCCTTGTTGGTCTAATTGTGCTCACCTGTTTCTCGTGTTTTCCTCCATATTTATAGTGCCCCTTGCCCTACTGTCTTGGCCGGTCCGTGGTCATTCTTTCCCTCACTGTGTTTGTCGCTGTCTGTGGATGTGGCTGAGTATGTGTTCCTGTCTGTTTGATCTTGTGATCTAGTCTTGTCTCTTGTAATTCTATGTTCTTGTCTTGCTCCTTGTTTTTGGATTTGGTCTGTTTTTGTCTTTTTGCTTTTATTTTAGTGTTCATTTAGTTATCTTAGTCCTGATCTCTTGTTTTCATTTTATGGTTGATGTTTTAGTTATTTGTGTTGGTTAATTTTTAGCTTTTTTTTTTTTTTTTTTTTTTTGTCCTTTTTGTTTATTCTCTTGCCTGTCTTAGAGTAATTTGTGTTCCTGTGGAGCTATGTTTTGTCTTGTTGGAGTTCCTGTCCTGACCTGTTCCCGTGTCTGGGGTGCTTCAGAGTTTATGGTCCATAAGTTCTGAGCTCCGCTCTCTGGTGCCTGATCTTGCCTCTGCTGCTACAGTATTCTGCCAGTTGATGTCTGAGGCTGTCCCAGTGGCCTTCCCTAGCTATGTGTTTGTGTTCCTGTTGTGGTATCACCTGTGCACCGCACTACCCTTTTGTATGAATCTGTTTTGTCAAACCCTTGTTACTCACTGCAATTGGGTCCTCCTTCCAGATCCCTGACAAAAGTGATTATAAATATAATGAAAGTATCATCAAAGCCTAGTATTTTTATAAAAAATATAAAGACCGTTAATCCAAAAATGAAAATTCTGTCATTTACTCACCCTCATGTCATTTTAAACCTGTATGACTGACTTTCTTCTGTAGAAACTAAAAGAACAAATTATAAAAAAAAAAAAAACGCTGTGCAGGAGTGTCAAAGCAAAACATACAAAACATTCTTCCACAGAAGAAAGTCATACAGGTTTAGAATGACATGAGGGCGATTAAATGACAATGTAAAATAAAAATGTTCATTTTTGGTGGACTGTCTCTTTAAATGTGCAGAGTTCAGTCATATGACACGCATTGAAATCAGTCCATTTCAGTTTGGATGCTTCCATAGAGTGCATCCACCTATGTAGGCAGCACACTAGGTTTGGAATAGAGCTAACATATAGGGAAGGTGAGAGACCGCAATGTGAATCTCTCATGTGATCTAGGGCAGGAGACCATATTATGCCCACTGCCGCTAAGATGGCCGCTGCTGGCGCCGCATCCGTCTCTGCCAGAGAATTTTGAGGGCAGATTGTCTGGATGCTCTGTGATTGGCTCCATTTTCTCATTCTGATGTTGTGTCTTGTCAAACAGGCTGACAGGATCCTAATTTTTACAACCACTAAGCTTAGTCGGGCCTGTCAAAACACTAACGCAACACTGGCCAATGCTAATGGCAGAGCAGGAGTTGGATAATCACGCACACGCACATAAGTACTGGCACGATCCTATTCCCTTCATCCTGGTTTATTCAGCTGAAAATATCAAAGCATGAAACTTACTGTAAGCTTTCCACAATTAAGAAAGTTAGCTTATCTCATCTTAAAAGTGACTTTACGTTTATGTTTCTCCCCTCAAAAAAACCCTTGATGTTGAGCTTCAAGCCCCTATTCTCCTCTAGCTCAGAGCTCCTTTATAATCCTGCTCATTTTTGTCTGTCTGAGAATGACTTCAGGAAATGCAAGTCAAATGTTTCCGTGTGAGGGGACAGAATGCAGTACTGAGACACTCAGGTACGGCTCCTCTTCACTTTAATGGAGGATCAGCCAAAAGACTGAATTTTAATGGATCTGGCGAGTCCAGGTGTGTTGAGGGCCACTGCAGCATCTCTTTTGTTATTATTCTTTGCAACATATTTAATTTTGTGTTCATCACAGTAAAGAACCCTCAGACTGCCTGTAAGCCTGAACAAAAGCCATGAGAAACTTTTGGTTTCATCTTGCACTTTTGCACTTGCTACAATCAACCATATAGTAATACATTTAGGATATGCCAGTTATATGTGTCAGTGTTGTTACATGTGAACTAAAATGATAATTTTTCGGTAAATAAAATACAAATACTATACGGGAAAACTCAAACTTGAGTTTTTGAGCAAAAAAAGTACAAAAATGAGCAAAACTTAAAGTTACTAAAAACATAAAATATAAAAACATGTAACAACATACTTAAATTGAAAAAATAAATTAAAACAAAAATATAAAAATAAAAGGTAATTTAAAATATGAATACATATTATAATAGTATATACATAACACAAAATAACACAAGTACAATATGAGTTTAAGGAATAAGCTTAAACATTTCTGGGTGAACCATTCCTTTAAATACACTTCTGTTTGTTTCCTTTTTAACTTGTCAGCATCCTAAATGCTCTATAATGATAGAAATTCATCATCTATTCAACGCTATGCTTATTTACTGTTCGGGTAGTCTACTACCGCGCTTTACGCAGGACACTGCACTTTGATTCATGATCACTGACTAAAACACATCCTCAACCCATCGCAGGTGTCAGTGTGTCCTGCTCTGTCAGACCATGATGCTATGAGCATGTGCATTGAGGACAGTGAATTCAGTGCAGTCATAAACACACACACACTGTCAATTAGGCTCAGGCCACTGTCAGCTCTCTGCACGTCATTTCCATATAAATTACATCCATGTTGTCTTTCTGGATTGATGACACTGTTATGGATTCCACACATTTTAACTTAAAGAAGAGAGTATAAATAGAGAATAAATAACCTCCATCACTCAACAGCCCCACCTGTGAGCCCACAGACACACTGGTACCTGCACTTGTTCAGTCTTGTAAAAATCTGCTTAATATTTTAACCGGAACAATGATATTTGGCCTTGCAAAACATTGCATCATGAAAAATATTAGCAAAATATAACACAAACAGGACAACCATCTGTGTCCTTGTTCAGCACAATCAAGGTCCTATAACCCAGACATTCACCCCTCACAGTGTTTTTAGCAGCAGTTCCAAAAAAAAAACCCAAAAAACCTGTACTTCACAAACTATAAATGTTGAGTTTGTTGACTTTAAAAATGACTAAATAATGATATAACTATACTGTAAAATCACAACAAAAAATATTTATATTATTAAGTACCACTAATATTATTGTTAATATAATAATTAAACAAAAATAATATATAATGTTAAGTATATATATTAATGTATTTATTATCAGAGGTATATTATAACTATGATGTATACTATATGGCTATCACTTATTATTTTTAATTATTTCATAATAATTTCCTTTTTTAATCCATTTATGAGTATTTAAGGAATCTATGGTACTATACTCTTAACAAAACAAAACAAAAACTAGTAAACATATGCATTTAAAATGTCTCTCTTTGGAAATCCAACCAAAAATATGAATGACTCATCCTGCACTGCACAGATTTTTTTGCCCAATCAAATGCTTGAAAAATAATGTCACGCCCCCCAATACCACCCTGTAACCAACCAACATCATGCATTTTGGTTAATTAGAAAGAATGAAAGCCGCTTTGATATATCCATCTTACACTTCGTGTTTCAAGAGGAAATGCATAAAAACCAGGAAAGAAAACTGCACTCATCAAAAGATTTCAGGTTTAATGCAGCCAAGAAGCAGAGTATGTTGAGCAACATTTTAAATGAGAGAGACATTGCTATAAAGCAAGAAGAACACACCAATGCTAGTCATTTTATTCCCAGAACAAGTCGTACAATATTCATAAAAAGCTTTTTGGCAACCACACACATCCGTAAGCAATGCTACACTTGTTTATTTACAAGGCTAGACAAAAAAAAGCTCTAAAACACTGCATTAAAAAGTAATATCTACTCTGACATCGTGAGGACATGGCATCAACCTCATTCGCCCCATGAAAAATAAACTTTTCCGCTGACACACACTTATGTGTGTCAAACTCAATTGCTCAAGGAAGAAGTTCCTGAGACGATGAGCTGACACACAGGCAGAAGCTTCAGGGCCAAACTGAAGAGTAGAGTCGCAGATATGAGGCAGTGACATCATGAAGTTGCAACTTTGGCTAGTGTAAATGCAGAAGTGATGTCACTGCCTCTTAGCGTCTTCGTCACTGTCAGTTCTTTTGTCTAGGATGAACTTTACACCTGTTGCTGGAGACTGCAGGGCTCTGCTCTAAATAGAAGTCTGTGCTTGTCCACTGTTCTCACAACCTTAACACATCATCCAAAGAGTCAGCATTAAAATCTATGTAGATATGCACTTCCTTAAGGAAGAATCGGTGGTTTCAGGCCAGTAAAAAGAATAGGATAAACAACAGAACCGATTTGGAGAAATGTAGCATTACATCACCTGCTCACCAATGGATCTTCTGTGTGTGAATGGGTGCCATCAGAAGGAGAGTCCAAATAGTTGATTGGCTGAACATAACAATAATTCAACAAAAAGCTGCATTGTTGTTAGAAACAAATTTATTATTGAGACATTTTAACTTTAAACCATCACTTCTGGCCAAAATACACTTTCCTTTCCAATCAAAATCATCAGTATTGTTTGTTTAGAGCTGATTTGGACTGTTTTCGCTTCTAAACTGTGCTTGATCGGTGCACATTTTTCTCCTGATCCAGACTAGACAACTTGTTCACAGAAGAAAGCCATATTATGGATAGAGGACTTGCAAAAGTTTGTTAAAAACGTCTTAATTCATTTGTTTATTACAAACACACAACGTTCCACCTCACAAGCTGTTAACTGATGTACTGGAGTTGTGTGGATTACTTGAGGATTATTGTGATGGTTTTATCAGCTGTTTGGACTCTCATTCTGACGGCACCCATTCACTGCAGAGGATCCATTGGTAAGCAAGTGATGTTAAATTTCTCCAAATCTGTTTTGACGAAGAAACAAACTCACCTACATCTTGGATGTCAACATAAAATAAATCAACAAATCCAAAGCTAAGCACAATTATATATAAACAAAACAATTACAAGAAGACCAATCTAAAGGCTGGAATACACAACATGCCTTTTAAAATCTGAACAGATTTTAAAACACTAGGCATCATACACTTGCTGGCTTTGTAAATGGTTACAGAAGAAAAACTGGGCACTACAAATTAAATGACTGAGGATCATACATTTCTTACCAAGTTGGCACACATCAAACTAAAATCATCCACAAAACAAAGTATGAATGGAGTCATGCACAGCAGGTTCTCCTCACTCATATCAGCTGTTCGGTGTGAAAGTATATCAATTGCTAATTATATTCCAGCCGACTCTCTTTGATGTCTGTGACTCTGATAGAAGCAAGTCTATTTTTAGCAATAAAGCGCAGAAAAAACTTCTGTCTTCCCATCCTCCCCTCTCCCTACCTCCAAACCCTCAGTCTCCTCATCTCTCTAACCCTATACCTCCGCCTCCTCCATTGTGTGGTCTTTGTAAACCTCTCACCTGCACTGAAGATCAAAGTGTTTGGAATAAATAAATAACTAAAAGATTCCTCTCTCCACTCAAGATAACAGCCTTCTTTCAAAACCACTAAATCACAACTATCACCATTGCCTTGTTCGTTTGTATTTTTGGAGTGCAGAGTTTTTCCGAGCATACTCGTCTTTTTCACCTTTTTGCACTCCGTCACTCACTCATGTCACACTTCAGACTTGTGAAGTGTTTTTTTCCCCCTTCTTCTTCATGCCACCTTCAGTATAATGTGATAAATTAATATAATATTACTATGGCTTTGAAGTGTAACATAATTTGATCAAGGAGACTTTGTGAATTTGTGTATTTTAGATGACTGGTTAAGAGATATTCAACCCTTTGGGGTCTAAGGGTATTTTTGGGCCCTGGAGAAGTTTTGACATGCCCTGACATTTGTGCTTTTTTCAGTTTCTTGTAAACATATTACTGGCTTAAGTCTGATTACACTGTATACTGCGCAAACTGAGCTACAATAATATGTGAGCAGCATGTATGTGCAAGTTTGTATTTTTGAGAAAACAAAGTTTATGCGCGGTCATACCAATAGTTCACGCAAAAATAAAAAATTCTGTCATCAGAAGATACTTTGAAGAATGTTGGTAACCAAGCAGTTGCCGGAAGCCATTGACTTTCATAGTATGAAAAAAAAATACAATGGAGGTCAATGGCTACCGGAACTGTTGGTTACAACATTCTTTCAAATATCTCTTTGTGTTCACCGAAGGAAGAAAACTCATCCAGGTTTGGGTGAATATCCCTTTAAGTGATATAATATATATAAAAATAATATAAGTTTTAAAATATTTACATATACATATTTTATGTAGACATTGTTTTATAATATATCTATTTGTTATTTAGATATCATTATAAACCTCTAAATGTGTGTTGGTAACATCCCAAACATACTACAAAGTCTCCTGTCATTTAACCAATGAAACCAAAGGAAATAGACGAAAGATTCTGACTGCATCTTTATTGTTTGAATGTGTTTCCATATTACTTTATTATGCTGGTAATGCACTTGTATTGGTGGAAACAATGGTAATTTTTTTGTTAGGGCATGGCTACATCTCGTTTGCCTTATGGGGAACAACAGATGCAAAAAATAAGAAGGTATTGATAGCGGATAGGCGTGGTGAGAGTCACAGTGGGGTGTTTTTCTACCTCACACGCACGCATGCACGCACGCACACACACACGCACACACGCACACACACACACACACACACACACACACAGGGGTTGTGGTTTGAAGTGCTACTATGAGGTAAATTCATCAGCCCTTTGCATCAGCTGACCCTGAGGAGAGAGTGTGTCCCTGTGCTCGAGTGTTTGGATGAACCCTAAACACCTGATGCAACCGCTCCTGAGTAATACCTGACATTACATCACACACACTTACTGTACAGCCATAAACCATGGCATCAAACAAATGATACAGGGAATTATGAATGAAATCATAATCGACACACCTCGCTCTTTCTAGTTCTCTAGTTCTTTACTAAATCATTTAAGATGAAGGAGAGTCTGTGCTTTCTATGAGCTGAAAATTAGATTTTTAATTACTGCATGACCTGGGGTATATTAGCAACATATTAATGTGCGTCATTAACCCAGTGGTAACTAACCCCGTCAGCTCATTAACTACATGTGATTGGACCTGAGTGAGCACAGGCGAAGCTCCAGCTCTCATCACAACCACCTGTGATGATAGCACACATCCGCTAATTAGAGAACTTTGAATATGCACACGTGTTATCTTGTGGTCAGAAGAGCAAATACACAAGGTCTTTATGAAGCAAGAAACATATGCAGTTTTTAGACAATAATTATGTTTTATCACAAAACATTGCAAATAAGTAGTTGCAAAAGTGTGATTTTTGCTTTTATATTTTTGAATGTTTCATGAATAATTCATGAAGTAAATTTATCTGTAAACATACTAAAATGATATAGACATTTTTAATGGAAATATATAAGTAACACTATTTATGAAACCTATTCAAAATGGGAGAGTTTTAAATGTTTTTGAATGAAGTGTCTTATGCTCATCAAGGCTGCATAAGCACTCCAGAAATACTTTACAGTAAAAAAAATAAAATAATAATAATTGTTTCTATTTGAATACATTTTTAAATATAATTTATTACTGTGATTACAAAGCTGAATTCTCAGCATCATTACTCCAGTCTTCATCTCACATGATTATCATAAAATCCCTGTAATATCATAAATATTTGGTGTTCAAGTAACATTTCTAATTATCAGTGCTGAAAATAGTTGTGCTGCTTAACATTTTTGTGGTTTTTTCAGGATTCTTTGATGAATAAAATGTTTTTTTCAGCATTGTATTTTTTTTATTAAAACAGCATTTTTTTTACAGCAATAGATGTTGTGTAACATTATAAATGCATTAACTGTCACTTTTGATCAAGTTAATGGATTATTACTTAATAAATATAAAACAATCGTGCTGACCTTAATCTTTTAAAAGGTAGTATATGTGTTAAACATTTAAAGGTGTGCAATGTGCATTATGCACAATATAATATTAATGTGTTAAGAAAGTTGTTAATGCATTATTCTTTTTAAATGCATTATATATAAGGCATTAAAAATAAGTTTATCATGATACATCATAATAATAATAATAATAAAAAGTATTTTCAAACACTGTATTTCTACCTACATGCATCCTTATGGATCCATTTAACCCTCTGGGTGTCTAATATAGAAAATCCGGTATAATTTATATACTATATTGTCTAATAATGTAAAGAAGTGGGTGTTACACACACACACAAACAGACAATTGTTCTGTAAATGCCATTCTAAACACACACAGGTTCATGTGAATGCCCGTGTACCCACACATTCATGCTCTCTCTCCTTTTCACTCACACACACACATCGTGAACAGATGGCTGTGTACATTAGTAGATAGGGTGCTTAATAAATGCACCTGCACACCTGATCGCTCTATAATATATCGAGTCATTCTGAACAGCTTTCATGTCAGAATAAACGCACAAGAGACCGCATTTGACCTTGCGAAAACCAAACAGGGTAGAACTCAATAAGTCTCCCACAATTCTTCCTCACAAACACACTCACCATCCGACCTCACAATCAATACATTCACAGAGTGTTTCACCAAAATCAATGCTGTGACCATATAGAAATGATCCTATAGTCTGAGACCATATCTAAAGTAAAGAGTGCCTTACCTTTTCCTGTCTCCATACTGCAGCAGTCAGCTTTATTTCACCCGTCCATGACAGGAGGACAACACGTCTGTCAGAATGCTTGTCTCATTGATTCATTTACACTAGGAGACACACTTACTGTGCTTCTGTCAGTGTCTCACTACCACAGAGACTTCAGCTAAGAGCGAGGAGCTAAAGGAACTCCCTCTCTCTATCTCTCTCCTCTCCTCCCTCCTCCTCTCTTGGGTCCAGTTCCTGCATGTTGTGCCATTAGTAAAGGGTCTCTGTAGAGGCAGGCGGCGCTTTTTATCTGCTTTTGGAAGAGGCCAGTCACATCGCGTTTTTGAGGACTTCTCGCGTGCATCCAAAATGCCTTTCTTATTTCTGTCTTTTTTGCAGGCTCAACATCTTATTTTCACATTAGGCTTCTTCTTCCCGTGCACCTCCATCCATTTCTCTGAGGAGGGAAGTTGTGAGGACAAGCATCACTTTCACACCCAGCTATGACCTGATGTAGCAGGCACGGCTACGAAAGCACTTAAGAGGGCCGTTCTTTCAGCGCTTACGAGGTATGGACACCATACATTAAACAGAGTGCTTTAAATGAGCGTGAGGCCTGAGAGAAGACGAGACGGACAATAATGTCTTGGAAGTTCACCACAAAAGCTCTTCAGGTTCATTCCGCCTAGTTGCATCCTCAGACGGCACACCCACTGACCGCCCACAGCCCGTCGACTGACCGTCTGATGCATACTAAACACAAATTTGAAGGCACTTTCTGGATTCGGCAAATTGAAATCTAATTGGATGGCTTAATCTGCCTGGAAACAAGTCATATTTACAAGGTACTAGGGTTGGTAAAAAAATTAAGTGCTTTTAAACTACTCCTGGATAATGTCATACCAATATGATAATGACTACCAATAATATATATTAAATCATAAAAGTGAAAAGTGACGTGTAGCCAAGTATGGTGTCCCATTTAACCCTTCTAAATGCACACACACTGTGAGTAGTGAACACATACACACCTGGAGCAATGGGCAGCCATGCTGTGGCGCCCGGGGAGCAGTTGGGGGTTCGGTGCCTTGCTCAAGGGTCTCACCTCAGTCGTGGTATTGTAGGTGGAAGAGAGCACTGTACATTTACTCCCCTCATCTACAATCACAGGCGGTACCGACTCGAACCCATGACCTTTGGGTTACATGTCCGACACTCTAACCATTAGGCCACGACTGCCCAGCAAACATCATCTGAACCTATTAGTGTTGAAAGGACAGCAATTTTGCTGTGGAAGACAGCTACATTATGTCAATTCGGGGGGGAAAAAAAGATAAAAAAATAAATAATAATTATTATTATTATTATTATTTTTAAAATTATTGGAATGGAGCACTCTACTACTACAATAATAATAATAATAACACCAACACTTTAGTAGTTTTTAAAATTGATTTCACTTAAATGAATAAATAATAATATAATGATTACTGATAATTGATCCTAATAATAATAATAACTAGTTTAAGCTAAAGTCACGTGTAAAAAAATTATAATACAATTATTGTTATTATCATTATTACAAGCTGGTCTATAATTGCAATTTGATGATTATTTATTATAATCTAATTTGATTACTTTGGAACAAATATATTTATACATATATAACATATACATTTTCAAATATATGAAGACATAAATGTTACTGAAACAATTTGCTCTATAGTCAAATATTGACAAAACAATTCACCAAGCTCTACATTCCGTCTAAAAAACTGAATTTTGGACAAGAAATGAATGTCGGCTAGTATCACGTGTTCAACTGACACAGACAGACTTTCCCCCCCCCCCCCCCCCCCCCCCCCCCCCCCCCCCCCCCCGGTTTAATATAGATTTGCATACAGAGATGGTTCTACATTTGCCAAACACTACTATACTATTATATAAATTATATATATTGTCCACAGTGGTCTATTATTATGATATCATGAATTTCAGATATACCCGCCTATAAACAGAACATAAAACCAAAACAAACTGTGGTTGTTTGCTTATGTCAGTCAGACGCTCTCTTCCTAGCTTAGTGGGCGTTTCTTGGCCAGTATAAGCTGCAGTGTGGACCAGACCTCATGCTGTTCAGTCATGATCTTTCTACACCGCATTCAGCCTCACACTGACTTCGAAGCGGGTCATGCTAACAGAGAAGGAAGTTGTTTTTCAAATCAACCCACATGATGATATTCAGCTAGGGAGGGTCTGAGGAGAAAGAGAGCTTTCTCTGCCGATCGCTGCACAACGGTAGCGGAATGACAGGATCTTGACATCTTTCCAGGGCTTGCCAAACATCTCCCCCCGTGCGCCCGCATCTCTGCATCCTTCATTGTGCGCAAGTGTGTGTTTGGGCATGCATGTGTGTGAACCGAGGAGGGAGGGGGCACTTAATTGGCATTCCCTTGTGCAAGGCTGGTGGTATAAAACCAGTGGGATGCCTCTACCTTCATTAGGTTGTGCTGATGATCCAGCTGCACGTTGCAGAACAGGCGTTTTACGACCCATCTCTTCCGTTCTTTTCTCTCTTTCCCCCCCTTTTGTCCTCGTTCTCCGTGTTTAATTTTTCCATGTGCACCTCAAAGCATACGTATAGCTCTATATAAGAGAACAAGAACACTGCCAGTGGGTGCAGTCAACCAAAAGTTGCTTCCAGCTAAATCAACAAAGCGACTTATACTGTACACTTCACCGCCTCCTCTTCCCACCTCAGCCCCCTTTGCTCGCATCTTCCGCTCCCCATGCCAGAATTCCAGCACCCAGCTGGAGGAAACATAGAAAAATGTGTCCAATTATGATACAGCATGCCCAAACTCTGCTAATTAGCGCTAATTCAGTGACAAATGGATTCTTCTTTGAATAGCCCTCCACTCCGGCTCAAGCTGTATCTTCACCCCCCCCCCCCCCCCCCCCCCCCCCCCCCCCCCACCCCCCCAGTAATATGCAGATTGCCTTAAAGCGGCTTATGATGAAACTATGAGCTGCATCTCAATACGGCAAAGTCAGTTCAGACCAAGCCAGTTTGCAAAGAACAAACCCCACTTCCACAGTTCCGCCACTGAAAATGAAAGATAAGACAAGGGAGAAATCTAAGAATAGCAAAAGACAGGAAGACAAGTGGACAAAGAGGAAAAGAGAGTGAGATGAAAGCCATCAGAGGAGTTTTGGGACATTTAACAAAGCTATGAATAGAATAACCTTTAGATTCTCATCTGCAAAGATAACGACTAGGTTTCTCTAGTTGGCGTCGGATTTAATTGGGAGTGACAGATAGCAGTCAGAATGCGATTCCAGCTCAGCTCTGTTATTAGACTTTCATCTTCCCCGGACCAGTTCACATAAAGAACATGCGTAGTCCCTTCATGTGCTCAGTAACACATCTGCTCAGTGGAGGAAATGGACAAGCACCTAAAAAAATAAATAAAGTTCAGCGTTGATAAAAAATCACGCTGTGTGAGTCAGTGGGAGAGTGGATTGGATGGCGGGATGCGCACACGCTAATTACGGTCTGACACAATGGCAAATACAAATGAAGTTGAAATTGAGCTTGAAACCCTTCACACGTGACTGTGATGAAAAAAAACTACACACACTCAAAATTAATAAACCAGTTTTAAATTAAACACTGAGGAAGGCACAAACAGGATTTTGCGGTAAACGAAAACACCGTGCACTAACCAGTCGCCAGTGTTTGGGAAGCTTCTCTAAAGACTGTGGCTTGTCAAGATAGTTAAACTAGAGTCAAGCTATCATTTAAGCAGATCTGTATTTTTACTGGCAGAAAAACATTGAGGGATTTTGAATGAGTAGGTTGACGGTATCAAACTTGAACAGATAAATGTATACTAAATACAACAAAAAAACAGCTTTTACGTACACCCAAAAACATTGTACTTAATGCAGGGACTTGAATCAGTAAACCATTTTTTTGTTCATTTGCACGAACCATATAGAAGAAGCCATTCACTAGAATTAATCAGATTTAGAATGCTACACATGAGAAGGGGCCATTTGGGACGAACCAATTTGCGAGAATAAATGAGACTTTATTAATGCTACTTATGAGAAAGGACCATTTAGGATGAACCGATTCACTAGAATGACTCACACATTCCAATGCAACATATAAGAGAGGGCTATTTATGACAAATTGATTGACTAGAATGAATCACACTTTCCAAACTGACATATGAGAGAGGGACATTTATGACAAATTGATTGACAGAATGAATCACACTTTCCAAACTGACATATGAGAGAGGGACATTTATGACAAATTGATTGACTAGAATAAATCACACTTTCCAAAGGGGGGGGGGCGACACTGAGAGAACGGCCTTTAGGTAGCCATATCAATAGAATGAAGCACACTTTCCAATGCTACATATGAGAGAGGAGCATTTAGGACAAACCCGATTCACTAAAATGAATCACATTTTCCAATACGATACATGAGAGAGGGCCATTTAACAAACTGATTCACTAGAAGACTTCTTCAGACTTCTCAATGGTACAATAAAGACCATTTAAGTAAGTGAGTTTGACTTTGCCCTCATTGTTTGGTCATGCTACACCACTACCTGCCAGAAAAAGTAGCGAACAAAGTGTGAGCACAATAACGGCTCAAAACTTGTGTTAGGAAAAGGTGCAATACACCCATGGAGAATTATATAACTTTCTCCTCATTTTCCATTCAACTCCATTCTTGCCCCTTTTATCTCTCCGTCAGTCGGTCTGCATCTTCCCTTTCCTCCGTCATGCTGATGTAGATCCTGTTCACATTTCTCCATAATCTCTTTCTCTCTCAATCCCATTAGCGTCGCGTTAATACCCTAAAAAAAAAAAAAAATAAAACCCCCTGGCCCTCCTCTGACAGTCAATACTTTATAGCATTATGAGGGGAATGGACATGCGGATGGGAGAGGTGGTTGTATTCCCATGCGTCTCTCGTTCTGCGTCTCTCTCTCTCTCTCTCTCTCTGTGTAGAGAATGCAATCATGATCAGTTAGCACCCAGCTCTGCACACTCGCAGAAGGGAGCCAAGCAGAAAATTGTTTTGGACATTGTGATGAGAAAGAGACTTTTTTTTTTTTTACATTTACATTTTTAATGCAAGAGAAACATTGTCTAAGTTTTGCATTGGATTATACAATGTTCATAAAACACACATCTGGCTCTCTCATTACGCCGGCCGTATGGCTCCATCCTACCGTCTGCGTCTTTAATCAGGGTGTTTGGAAGCAGAGCAGTCACAGCGACTCCGCCAGACATCTCAACCTGATCTGTGGGGCCCTAACGTATGGCTGCAAGCCGGGCTCCGGCATACACAAACAACCCAAGGTCTCTTTTTCAGTTCGGTCACTTTATGGGACTTTCGTGTGGGAGAATGAGCTGCGTGGAAGACAATCAGAGCAGAACAGAGAAGTGTTATCTACACAAGCACAGACAGACACACATGAACGCCCGCCTTATATATGTCAGCGATATCGTCAGACGCTCTCGTCTCTGGCTGACTGCGGCAAGTGGTTCTGTGTCGAGCTTCGGTCTCTTGGCGGACGCGCTAAGAGGAACCATGCCGACATTGACGTTAATTAACCTCGCAGGGCCTCGCGACAAATTAAAACACTAATTAATAAAGTAAACAATGCAGGGACACATAGGGTGATTTTGCTGAGTCCACTAGTGGATCTCTGTACTTACTCAAGTAACCTAACCTAGACCATGAAACAGAATTAGCGACAGATCTTTTCTTACGTGCTTCAACATACATCCGAGTGAAACGGATTATCAAAAAAGAAAAAAAAATGTTGGGGAATTTGGTTGTGGTCATTTGTTGTTGACCAGATGGAGGCAAACCTGAATGTGAGCTTGTGGTAAGAAAAGGTCAGAGTTTAAGTTGACCTAAATGACTGGAGAAGTCCAGCATACAGTACTGAGATCTATAATATGCATTTACAAAATAGACAGAGCGAACTTTCACTTCATGCTGACTTCACAGGTCACCATAGAAGTACTAAGTGTGGTCTCTCTGCTTAAAAAGGGGGGTTTTCTGGTCTTAGCTGGATCTAACTGGTCAAGCTGGTATTTCAGTGTGGTCAAGCTGGTGTTACCTGGCTTTTCCAATCTTTATTTTATTTTCCAGATTGACTGATTGATTGATTAAACTCTTGCTTTACAAACACACCTGAACTGAATATACTGGGCCGTGGTGCTCATGTGGAAGATTCAGGTTTGAATCTGGCTCACGTTATACACGTTCCATAGAATCCCATTCCATTCCCTTCTCCCTCTCTCATAATTTCCTGCCCCCCCCCCAAAAAACTAAAATAACAGTAGTACAACTCTGTTGTGCTCAAGTGGAAGATGCTGGTTTGAATCTGGCTTGCATCATACACTAATCCAGTTCCTTTTTCCCTACCTCATAAAAACAAACAAACAAAAAACATTAAAAGAGGTAAAGCACACTTTTTCTTTTCATTTTTTGCTTGCTGAATGTTTAACCCTCCACTTCACCACCTTCACCTCCTCAGGTTCTCTCAGCCTTCATTTCCCTTTCTCTTTCATGCCATCTGTCCTCTCCTCCATCTGCTTTCCCTTCTCGTTTCCTCTCCGTCTGCTTTTGTCCTCTGTACCCTTTCCTATCCTTGTGAGGTGCAGGCGCCATCGTAGGAACCTGATCAGCACTATATCAGCTCCCTCTGACAACGAGGCACACACTGTGAAAAACACACACACCGACTCAATGCCTTATTTCAGCACTCCCACCCTCTCTTTTCTTCACCTTACAAAAAAGACACATACTGCAGGAAAGGTCACATAATTAACACACAAGCTAATGGTAAAACACTCTTTTAAAACACATGCACACACAAAGACAGACTCGACTCTTAGGGTCGTAACGTATCTCTGGATTCATGAGTTTATGTGATTTGAAGACACAGATCCTCATGTTTTGTCTCCCTCAGCACGGAGAGTGATTTTCCGAACCCAGTACAGCTGAGCTAATCTCTCTCGGTTTCCTTTTCTTCAACGTTTTCTGCTCTCTCCCTCTCTTGGCTCTTCTTGCTGAGCTTCTTGTTTCTCCTTTACGCGGGTTGAGGGATATTTTGTGCTTACTGACTCGCTGCCTTTCTGCTGAGATCTAAGGCAGCGTTTCTGTGCCGCGATCTCCCGTCGTGAACCGCAGCCCCTCTCATTGTGAACAATTTCCCAACCGTGACTCGCCAAGACTCACATCCATCCATGCCCTGACTCCACAGCTCCACGCTTAATATCTCGCCAGCTGTTTTGATGGCACGCGCCACCTCTAAAAGAGCTCCATTTTACAAAAACAGTGGATGAATGGGAGTCATTAGCCATGCTAAGCTAATGGAGGAGAACTCATCCTGTCCTCTGCTGCGTTAATAGCCTGGGCGTCTTCTACAGAGAGAGGGCCAGAGTCTCTCTCAGGACCCATATGGCTTAATGAACCATAACCCCCTGCGCCTCAGAAAACACAAAGCACTTTGGATTAGTGTGCATCTCAGCAGCAATGGCGATTTGCTGGTTTTGTGTTCAACTCAAGGTTTTCATATGCCTCCCAGCAAGTGAACGTACGTCACCAGGCACTGTAATGAAAGGGTACATCATCTGGAAAGTATTGTGTTCTACTTTATAAAACAAATTGTTTCAGTCCTGGATGCTGATCGGTCAATATGGCATTCCAGCCGTGCTAAAACACACAATAGCTGTTACAAAACTAAACGACTAGTTAATGTGTGTATCACTGCGCAGCACCCACAGAAGCGCACAGACTGCTGATCTTAGATTAAGGACTATATCTTCAAGGATGCCACTTAATAAATTAGCTTAATACCATAATGATATAGAAACCATAGACATGAATAAGTAGATAATGTAGAATTAACTGCTTTTGTGTGGAAACTCTTTCATGTATACAATATAAAATAAATGTATATGCTTAATATTCTATGCTTGTATGTCATTTAATTTATATTAGTTTTTTTAAGTTTTAGTAATTTATTTATTAGTAATTTATTAGTTTTGTCTTTATTACAAAAATTTACTTTATATCAGTTTCAGTCATTTTAGTCCTCAAACATATTTTATTTCAGTTTTTTAAAGGTTTGTTTAAGGTTGTAAGTGTAACTTGTCATCCAATATTCTTATTTTATAACAGCTTTTTTTTTATGAAGTATAAACAAACAAACAAACTTCACAACACACCATGTCAGTCAAATTAGACAAATAGTTGACTATAAAAAGATAGTCAGAATAGAGTCTGGCCTGTGGTCCAGTACCTGTTGGGTAATGGAGACCAGAGAGAAGGGAAGCTGCTCTAAATGTTCTCATGCTCATTGTGTATGTGTTGTGAGTCTATAAAGAAGCTGTCGCTCTTCATTAGTGTTTGTTTGTCTGTAGAAGACCTCCTCTGTCCCTGTCTCTATCATGTCCTGTCTCTCTCTTGCTCACTGCTATACCCATCTACAGTCTGCAACAGGAATAAGGGATTCCTTAGTTACACAGCTTCTCTGTCTCTCTCTCTTTGTCCTACAACAGAGAAAATTAAAACAAAAAAAAGAGATTGAAGACTACAGTCAAGCAACTCACAGTGAATACCTTCATCTTCGGTCCTATAACACAGATAAAAACAAACCAAATAACAACAATATAGTATAACCTTCAGCGATGAGTGTCAGTATCACCCTAAATGAATTTTAAGAGTCTTCTCATTCCCATGGACTATTTTCTATAAATGCAAAGGAGATTTATAGCTTAAAGTCATTGTTAACAGAGAGAGAGTGAGAGAGATGGATATTCATTGAAAGAAAGGCCTGAAGAAAGAGTGGACAGACAGGCAGAGAGAGATTTTGCTCTTTGTCAGACACACTTAAAGGGATTTGGAATCTGGAATGATGAGGCAATCCAATCTCAACCAATGACTGCTCTAAGACACTTAACACACACAAATATGCTCGAGCAAATCTCTGATCCATGGCATGTGCATTCAAGCTGTGCGTGTATTCAGAAATATTTAATATACTTGCTGCATGATGGCCAGAATGAAGCTGATATGAATTCAAATGAAAATTCATAACGCTGCTTTATGCTCCTTAGAGAGGCTCTTAGTGAAGAACAAACCGCTGAGTGCAGTTATTGTATTATGACTGATCATGTATGAAGTTCAACTCACACAATAGAACTATTGTTCAGAAATACAAGTAATCTCACCCATACACGCACAAAGAAAAATGTGCACACAAATGTTTCTTGTTTTTACACCATAATTTATCATTTATATTTTACACACAAATTATATTTCTCATACCTACAACTAGTATATATAGATATAATAATATATATATATATATCTATATATTATCACACACACACACATGAAAATATGTAAAAGCAATAGTTCACACACACACACACACACAAAAGGTATTCATATTCAGACCATCCAAGATGTAGTTTGTTTTTTTCTGCAGAACAGATTTGGAGAAATGTAGCATTCCATCACTTGCTCACAAATGGATCCTCTGCAGTGAACGGGTGCCATCAGAATAAGTTCAAACAGCTGATAAAAAACACCACAATAAACATTTGGCAGGTTAGACGCAATATTGAATTTAACATGGATGAAAACAAAGCTGTAATGGATAAACTAACAGTTTTTACAATAAAGCTTTGATATAACTCCTTGATCATGTAATTTTCACATCTCATAACTTTAAGCTGTACACTCAAATGAATGCACAGTACTTCTATCCCTCACAGCCTTGTTTTTATTCCTGTCAAAAATAAATATGGCACTACCGTGACTATGGTTTAAGGATTATCACAATCCACCAACATATTTATGACTGTTTCAAACCGTTTTCACAGTGATTAATCTGTGCATATTTCTCTCCTGATTCAGACAAGACATATTTTTCACTGAAGAAAGGAATATCATGGATAGAGGACTCTTATTTTTGCTGGAAGCAACAGTTTGAATGAAAACACATTACAAACATGCAACTTTTACTTTAACTGATGGACTGGAGATGTTTTTCTCAGCTGTTTGGACATTCTGACGGCACCCATTCTCCGCAGAGAATCCTGGTGAGCAGGTGATGTAATGCTAAATTTCTCCAAATCTGTTCCAATGAAGAAACAATTCCATACTATTGTAGGGCCTGAGAGAGTTATTTTCGTCAATTGTTTTTTTTTTTTTGGGGGGGGTCTTCAAGTCAAGCACAGTGCATTCATTTACCTGGAGGAGGGAGACAGCTGACTGGCAGAAAAAAATTATGCATAACATAAGTAACGAAAGGAGTGATTTCCATAGTAAGCAACACAGTCAGTTACTTTTTATGACACTGCAATGTTAATGTTGAAAGCAATATTATACAGCACTGCATGATGAAAACATAAAACACAAACGCATGCAAACAAACAACTGCATGCATGCATGCATGCATATAGAACAAGCGATGACTCCAGCAAATGACGCACTCACCCAAGCGTATGCAATGTATGTATGTGTATGCAATCCAGCGGGAGATTCTTAGTGACATACAGTAAGAGAATTGGATTACTGCCTCTCTCACTCTTTCTATCTCTCTCTCTCTCTCTCTCTCGACGAGGATGGCTGGGGAATAATCCCATTAGGGCGATACTATGGGCTGCTGAGCATCCTTTTTCTCCTGCAATTACAAACCGCCAGAGACACGCGAGAGCCCATTGCTTTCACAGCTTGTCCCATCCATCATCTGTTTAGTTCTTCAGCGAGGCCCGCCGCTTCCAACTTTGTTTGGGTTTGCACGGCCCTTCTCACTGCGCCATAAATGAGAATGAGCCTACCTTTATACAATCTATTTGCCATACATGAGTGATTATGTATGCCAAGAAAATGAGGAGATGGATCGGGATTTTAAAGCACACTGAGCTGTTAACACACAAACTGAACTTCAAGTTGAAGTGCATAATTTTTAAATACTTTCTTCTATCCTGTTTTGATACGCTGATACCACTAACAGTAAGCTGTTCATAAGCTAATTTCCCTGAAACGTGTAAACACTCAGATTTGACTGGCCCTATCAAAACTAAATTTGATTTCAGCATCACCAACCTGACACAGCAACACTGTCTCAACCAATGGTGTGAATTGGGGGCGGGGCTACACATTTGGTCAACGAATGATAAATGGAAACAATATTTTAGAAACCCATTTAAAACAGTAATTATTTTCGCAACTCTGTTTGGTACTGCAAGTAGTTAGTAGTTATTATTATGATTATGAATGACATGTTTAACTTTAACTTTTTTTTACTTAGAGTAATACTAAACAAACAACACTAAGTAACTCAAAAATCACATACAAATTAAATGATAATAGTAAAAATAAATAAATGTAACTAAAAGCTAAAAATAAAATGGTTATATTTTTATAAAAAATCTAAAAATAAACGCCATTTCAAAATAATACAGCACAAAATAGTAAGTACATAAGTAAATAAATAAATAAATACCGGTGGGAAAAAACCAATGGAAAAACTAAATTATGACTGTTTGGTCAAATTAAAACTATAAATAGAACAATATTTTTAAAAAAGTATAATACTGTTGAGGGCCATCATTTAATTATCAGTTAATGTACATTTAAATATTTATATTTCATTACTTTTTGATCAACAAAAGTACCCTTATTCATATTTGAATATACAGTAATCATTTTTTGTTAATTACTTATTAATTAAAGCACTTTCAAAGTGTTCCAAGACCATAATATACCTTTGCATAACTGCAAAATGCTAAAATTCAACTCAAACTTTCTGCAATAACTGGGTCTCACTTTCCACTCAGCGCACCAGCAGGTGCAGCCGCGCACAATATAAGTCCAGATCAAATTGGCATGACATAATTCCACAGAAATGTTTTCGTTAACGAACACTCTTAAGCACTCGTGCACACATACAAACACATTGGCGGTGTGTGAGCGTGTGTGAGAGAGCTGGGTGACATTGAGAGGTGCAAGACTGCAGTGCTGATGAGATGAGACGTGATATGCCCTCACCAGCGGTGGCACTTTAATTAAAACCCCCAGCCACAGCTCCACCACATCGTTACAGAGAGAAGAGATAGAGACAACAATAATGCTCGCAAGAAATGGTGAGAGGCACCGTATTCCCTCCCTCTAATCAGGCAGACGAGGACGAGGTCATTGTGTTCACAGTCCACATGAGTTTGAGTACGGCTTTCACTTTCTGTTCTCATAGAGATGGCAGCGCTGCTCCAGGTAATGAACGACTGGTGGCATGGCTTATTAGGCTGGAAAGGATGCCGATGTTTGACGACACCTGCTTGAGGTTGTCTATGTTTATGTATCATTATTAAAAGAAGAGGTTGGAGCTGTGGCCTAGTGGTTGGCCAATGTGTTCCAGATGTGGTGCTCATGTGGGAAATGGAGGTTTGAGTCTTGCATATATAGTTTAAGGGGTCAAACAGACAAAAAGTTTGACTGCAACTGTGCCATTACATCCTGTTTGGCGATACCATTGATAACGTCCTTGCATGGAAACCAGCACACGTGTCCCGCAGGAGCAAGTGGGACTCAGCGGACTGCCGCACCCCATGTGTCTGTCAAGTATTTTGGGGAGAAATTCAAATTCAATCACGGCGACAATGTCCGTCAATTTCTCGCAGTCCCTATGCTAAATCCCACCACATCCTAAAAACCCACATTCTGGAGGAAAAAAAGGAAGTTGACAGGAGTAGAGGGAGCGTTGAAGAGAACGAGAATAACTTCCACTTAGTTAAAGTCTGGATGAGTAAAAGCTCCCTTCAGATTACAGAAATAAGGAAAGCTCCCTATTTGTTTATGAACCTCGATAAAATGACATAGTTAATGCCTTTTCGTCTTGAAAGCTCCCGAGTGAATCCATCTCAGATTGAAATATAACAACAGTTTGTATTTACTGAGAATCACAAGATTTGATGTGTAGACAATGTTTAAATATTTAAATGTCTCTGTAGGTTTCACATGCATATTCAACTGCACAAAATGACTGGGATGAAAAAGTGCAAGACCAGACAAGCTTAAGCTTAAATGGTACCACTGTACAACAAGGTTAAATGTGTAAACCCAATGTTTTACATGCACTAACAATGAACAATACTTTTCAAACTTATTTATTCTTGGTAATTGTTATAAAAATGTAAAAAAAAAAATAATAATAATGTGCATGCATTAATGCATTATGAACAAACATGATGAACAAAATATACAAATATACAAATATGAAAAAATACTTCAACTTGAAAGTATTTTCTTTGATTTAGCCATCAAGGCAGCTTTTATGTTAAAGTTTTTCATCTAATATTTATATTTTACTTTGTATCAGCTTTATTTCATTTAGTGAACATAATTTTTAATAGTTTTAGTTAACAATAACAACACTGTTTCCCACCCAAGTATCTACGATGGAACATTCCTGTTCAAACAACAACATATGATTAACAATAAATACTAATATAAAAATAGTATTAAAAAAATAGCATTAAGCAAGATTATTAAAAATGCTACAATTAGTTTGTTAGCATTAGTTAATACAGTATTTACTAATATACTAATTTATGAATATACTGTTGATTTAGTTAATTATAAATTAATGTTAATTTATAAAACTTAAAATGTTAAGAAGGTATTTGTAGAAATTTACATTCACTTAGGATAATGAATTCAGTATGATTGTCAATGCATTACCCAATTTAACCTTATTGTAAAGGGTTACAATAATTGCTGCAAAATTTTAACATTAGGTATTGTAAAATGTTTTACATTAGGTATTGTAAAATGACAATAAACTTAAAATTTTGCAGCAATTGTTGTAACCCTTTACAATAAGGTTAAATTGGGTAATGCATTGACAATCATACTGAATTCATTATCCTAAGTGAATGTAAATATAATATACTGTATATATAAGCTGATCATAAATAGTAATGTAACATATAATCCTAAGCATTTGGTTTGATCTTCCAGCTGCACCTGTTAGATCATCTCCCTGTCTTCCTGAACCTCTGCATCAATTATTCAGTCTGACAGCACCAAAGACACACACAACGCCATCTAACCCATTTTTTCCTATTATCTCTTGAATTCTAATACATTTTTGTTTATGGTTTAGGAAGAGCAAACACACTTCCAGCTCCTAGATCACAGAAACTGGGAAAACATGGTAAACCAGAACAGACTAAAGCATGTCTGGCATTTTCTTCCTCCTTCAAACACAGCATGATGGGTTCTCTAAGATTGCTTCTCCTATTATGCTCTTTTACAAAGTCTTGATTTTGTTTTGGGGGTGTACTAGAACAACTTCGAAAAACACATTATTTTTCACATATTTTACATTAATACAACACCTCTCTCCCCAGTCTGGCATGAACGGCTCGAATAGCTCCTGTAATCAAATGAAGGCCAGCCTCTGACATAGAAAGTGCGGTGATTGGTGTCTGGGCCCAGTGTGTGTTGTGATTGGCACCACTCGCCGCCTGGTCGGGAAATGTCCTGCCCCTTACCTGAGCCGCCTGCGAGCTTCAGTGTAAATATTGCATCAAAATCAAATCGATTTGAGCACGATTTAAACCCGGATGATTGTAACCCCTCTAAGTTCGTCTGCCTTGGGAAAGCTAGTGTGTCTCAGATATAGTGATAACACTCATTGCCTTCTCTAGTGCAGCTCAACCAGGTCTCGTCCCATTCGTCAATATTTGTGATATCACAAATCCCGGAAAATATGCGTTGTAGTCCAAACGAATCAATCGTTGTAGTTTTTGAAAAGTGATTTCTGTTAAATAAAATATCTCCTTTTGGAGTGGACTTTGAGCTTTGTAACTTTGCAGATCTTTTTTTATGCTCAAACAGCAACATTACAGACTAACTAAAGTTGAAAAAGTGAAAAAGCATAATAGGACCCCTTTAAAGGACACACACACACACACACACTTTACAATCAGTGCGACACCTAAACCAGCAGGCACACAAACAGCTAGGGAGAATGAATAAAACAGAAAGCAAGAGAATGAAGAGATGATATGATGACATGAACTTGGCAAAGAATGAAAGGGGAAGAAAAAATGGGATCAATGCTTTAGCCTGGTGGGGTGTTGGTGGGAGGCCTTATCATGAATGATAGAGTGATGGGCGTTGGAGGGAGGAGGAAAGGCCAGAGTTCATCTAAATTGATTGGAGATTGGAGCAAGCAAAGAAAAGCTGAGCGCAGAAGCCAAGCACGGCCAATGAGTTACGTGATCTAATAAGACGTGTGACCTATCGATCGCTCGCAGAGGGGGGGGGGGGGGGGGGGGGAGGGGGGGGGGGGGGGGGTGAGGAAAAATCAGCCTGATGGGCTTCCTGCCGCCACAGACACAGAGCGGGATCACAATAGCTTACAAAGCACGCACAGACACCGCACACAAAACTGTCACAAACACATCCATTTCCTGACAGCACTCCGCTAACAAAGACAACCGAACAGAGTGCCCAATTTCGGGTAATGCAGAGAGCCAGAAAAAGAAGTCTTTTGTTAGAGGTGCTTTACTTTGACAAGAAAAGCCTTGTGCAACTCTTGCAAGATGAAGATAGAAAGGCTTCATCTAAACTTTATCTGTAAGCTAAGCTGTATATCTCATGTCTGCCCTTGTGCTGTAAAGGCCTTCAGTATGAGAAATAGCAACACTACACTGATGAAATAACAGTATAGACCTGCCTGATTAAATTGGTGACCTAGTCCTGTTAAATGTGCTGCTAGTGACTAGCATAAGTTACTTTTATGATTGTTTTAACTGGTCATATAACTGGTCATTACAAGCTAACCTCCAGAAAATTAACCAGCTTGTAAGACTGCTTATCTAAAACCAGTTAAGACCAGTTATTAATATAATAATATATAATAATGTATACCGCATGTTTTAAAAAAATAATAATTTCATACATATATTCACTTAAATAAATACAGCACATACACATATAGAATATCACTTGAGAGCTTGAACATTTTCAACTTTAACTTAGCCAAGATGGAAGTATATGATACCATATAAACATGGTGTCTCCCACAGAGACACACACATTCACATTCATACATAAACATTTTCTTCTAAGCAAACAATGTGAGTCAAATTTCACATGATAATAACAGTTTAGCTTACATTTGTGTAAGACACTGTTAATGTCCAATGGCACTGCCATTGTATTTCTTTAAACAGCATCGTCTGAGTCTTGGACAACAGATATAAGGTAAGAATATCCCACATCTGACTCTGTGTAACACATATCTGGGCAAAAAGCAGAGCACATATTAAGAGACTACAGTATTTCCCAGTGGGCCAGACAGGTTAATGGCTTTCTTTAAGGAAGATGATTCCTAGACCACATATGGTGTGCACACACACCCAACACCCCTCCAAAATGCAGATTTTCCACTTGCACCTCATTAAGCGCTTCTCATTTTGAGTAAAGAGCATTTTTCATAGCAAACACTCTGTCGCTCATGGCTATACAGTCTGAGAGGGAACAAACACTCTAAGATGATTGCACACACTCGCACTGCCAACACCCTACGAGAATAGACCTGGCATGCCGTGCTCCAAAGCGAGGTGCCGGGCTCCGGGCAGGACTGACCCCATGGCTCCCCTGCTACGGTGGGAGCCACTCAACAGCCCTTTAGAGCCAACGTGCACCTGCGGCTACTTACTGTTTAATCTCTGTAAAATACCCAGGAGCTTTACAACACTGCTGAGCGAGGGAGAAACTGTGTGTGTGTGTGAGATTCCTGTAGACAGTCAGTCTATGTTGGCCAGCTCACTGATTGATTAAGGCTAGGATGTCTAAACCTAGTTTCACGTCTAAAGAGATTGATGTCGGCTGCCCTTGATGGGCTATGATCGAGAGCACACCTCTAACAGATGTGGGGCAATTAGCCCATAAGAACCCGGCGGAAGAGGAGGAGGGATGGGAAAATCAATGAATGAACGGACTGCGTGTGAACAAAATATTTGTTTGTTTAGCGTTTAA